>APFE030492182.1:19968-118576 GCA_000404065.3 Pinus taeda | reverse complement strand
CACACACACACACCCTTAGATTGGGAAACTGGTCCCATTATCCCCAGTCGGACCCGCTATACCAAACAGATAAGGAGGTGCCAACCAAAGTCCGGACCAGGTGGGTATCCCCCTTATTTTCGACCCAATTTTCGGGGCTTCAACAAGGCCCTGTTTGGGTAAACTGGTACATCAACTTCTCGGGGTCGTAACTTTGGCATACAATCTCTGTTTGACTTGTACAATATCTTGTTAGACATATCTATTTGAGAACTACAACTTGGGGAAGACAAAATTAGGTCTATGGACCCATGTTGTTCCCATTTTTCCCAAAAAAACATCATTTATGGCCTCAAAACGGTTGCAGAAGTTCAGGACCTGAAAAACTACTAAAAATAGTAAATTGTGCTACAATTAAGGAAACTGAAAAGCTGAAAGAAACAATGGTGGGGGTCCAAGTGAACTTGGTAGGTGGCCACCAATATCCACCTAGATAAATGCATATTAAGAGTTTCATATTGAATTTTGAGAGTTTGAAGCTTAGCACATTTTACCCGGGAGTCTCCTTCGTAGCTCTGAATGATTTTGTCCCATATCTCTCTGGCTGTCTTGAGTTGCATGAATTTGACGAGTTATGATTCTCACAGACTTGTCAATAAAGTATTGATTGCTTTGGCATTCATTCTGTATAACTTCTTACCTGTTGTATCCGTAGGTATTGCTGCTGGAAATTGGTATCCTCCTTCCACAATTTCCCAAACATCAACTCCAAGCGACTGAAGATAGGCTCTCGTCCTTATTTTCCAATATACCAAGTTCTGTCGATTAAATATTTGTGGTCTGATAGATTCCATACCTTCGTGATTATTCATATTGAAAGAACTCTATTACATATAATTTTGTCACTATCCCTGTACTCCCCATTCCTTGATCGTGGAGGAGCTCTACAGTGAACCCCACATGGTTTGCCTTCATGGAGAAAATCCCATTATGTCCCTCTTCCTGAGTAGAACATTTCCCTTTTGCACCATTTTTCTTGAAACTTCTTTTTTGCCCAATTTATAAGCCCAACGCTAATGGCCTTTTTCTCCCTCGCACTGATGTGCAGAGATTAGCACTATTCCTTGCACCGATTAGTGTGACTGAATTGTGTTTTGGTTCCACCAGTCCTGTTATGGATTTTTTTTTTAAATTAGAGCTGAAGTTTCCATCTCTAGAAGCTCCGTAATGGAAGTCTGGTAAATGGTTTGGCCGAATGGGGTCAAGGATGACAATTTGGGATCCTTTCCCCTATAATGATGGAACTACCTCAAGGGATAAGTCCTTCTCCCATGAGAAGATGATCCATCTCCCATCCATCTTTCCTATATAAACCTCCCTTCTTCCCAAGCACAGAGTAGTGTGAAAGTCATAGTTAGAGTGTTGACTGAGTGTGAGTGTACTATTTTAATTAGACAAGCAAGCTATTACTAGCTGTAGCCATCTAGTTTTGTGAGGCAGAAGTGTGTTTGGTTTGTAGTGAAGTCTAAAGGAAGAACCTTTAAACTTTTGTTGTTTGAATCCATCATCGAATGCTAGCAGAAGTGTGTGGGAACTTGGTCTTGTTAGAGGAAGACTGTGACGTCAAGGAAAATGGTTGTAATCTTAGATATCTATATCTTGATGCTTATTGACTCATTAGGTAGGTTGAATTCCAATTTGTCTATTATTATGTTTGTGTGTTGTTGTTGCTTACTTGTTTCAAGAGCTTGAAGAAGGAAGTGAGAGATTGCTAGAGTGATCAAGTGAGGACATCATCAAGTAGGGTAAGTGACCAAGAGGTAGACTCTTTTGATTGATTCTAACCTAAGGAAATCTTACATATAATGTATCTATTGTGGCTAGACCCATTATCGGGCTACAGGAATTCGTTCACCTCCGCACTTATAATTTTACTTCACCACAAATTGGTGACTCCACTAGGGAGATCTCATATTTTGTTTGGTTTGGATTTCACGATTTCATGAGAAGTTTGATAGTTTCACATTTTCCCTTTGGTTCTATTTCTTTCCTCCTAATTACTGGCCTAAGTCTAAAATTCATAGTAGTAGATCTAGTCCCTATTTTGATTTTCTTTTCTTAATTCCCTCTGAAAACGTGTTCAATCGGTTGATAGTTGCACTGACCAGTGTGAAATATGGAGGAACAATCACGCCAA
Organism: Pinus taeda; assembly: GCA_000404065.3. NCBI lineage: Eukaryota > Viridiplantae > Streptophyta > Pinopsida > Pinales > Pinaceae > Pinus > Pinus taeda. The sequence continues at coordinate 116,400 of APFE030492182.1, read as the reverse complement.
CTAGCCTCTAGTGGTTGTTGTCAGTTAGGCAATCGCACCAATGCTTGTAAGTGAAGATTAGGGTTTGTCCCAAATCTTGGCCAATGTGTTTTTCTCTCATGATTTTGAGCCTGTAAGCATTTTTAGACCATCTTCTCCCTAATTAGAAAGCTTCATTTAGCTTGGTTTGTGTTATTGCTTGGTTTAGCCCATCCTCTAATGTGTTAAGTCTGGCCCTTTGTGAAGTTCTTTTTTATTTTTTCTTTGAATCCCTTGATCGGCTCTAGTTGTAGTACTGGTCAGTCGCGCCGATCAGGCCATCATCGCTAGTTGTAGTACTGGTTAGTCATGTCGGTCATGCCTATTGGCTCTAGTTGTTAGTTAGGCGGTCGTTCCGGTCTCATGGGTAAGAAAAAATTAGAATTTCTCGCATTCGAGTGCTAGTGTGTCTCGACCCTCAGACTCTCTTCTTCCACCAGAAGGGACTAGGATGTTTTTTTTCAATTGAATGAGTGAAAGAGTCTCATTTTTTCTCTTATTTCAAGTGTCTCTTTTCTCTTTCCAAGCATAGATTACATTGCCTGGTTTGTCAATTGAATCATTTATGTGTTTACTTTGTTCAATTCAGAGAAAAAGTTGCTTTTAGTTTCATTTATAATGCTTTAGAATTGATTGATGCTTGTTTCCTCGGAATTGTGAAATTTTTCATTTAAAGTGCTTTATGTGAAAGATTCATTTTGCATTTTATGAAAAGGAGAACATCATTCTAGTTTACTTAAGCGAAAATATTGCATTAGTAGCGTTACTGAGAAGCTATATTTGCATCATCATAAGCATTGGAAATGAAATGAAACTTCCTATGTTGTTATAGGAAGATTAAGTGCATTTAGGAGATTTATTAGAGAAAGATTTCATTCCTTGATTGTGGCAATGGTTTTGTGTTCTCTATCTCTCAATTAGTGATAAATTTCATTGAAGATAAAGATCTCTTTTCTCATATAGCTGCATTATAGGAGTTTTTTCAGATGACAATGGTAGGGCCTTGTAATTGAAACCTAATTCAAGATAAACCACTAAAATTTATTGAACCAACGTAAGGAAGCATTGAAAATTAAGGCTCATATTTAGTGGTCTAGGCTAGAGACGTGTGCCAACATATTTAAACCTAGTAGTTGTCGTTCTCTTCGGCACTAGACAACACTAGTACAAATTTTTTCTCCCCATACCATTGAGTATATAATGGGAAACCCCTCTAGGTTGCAATCCTTTATATATAGGAAGTTGAGTCGGCCGCCTTGCAAACGTGATACACTGAACACAACATTCGGGGAGATTTCCTACCCGTAATTCTTGGTTCGCAAAAAGGTATTCTGTAGTTCATGGTTGCCTGGTAATCCTTTTTACCTAGACCATCCAGAGTAGTCATTTGATCTTTTTGACTCACTAAACTTAAAAGATCATTTGAGCACTTGTCCTTTCGAGCTTGTTTCCTATCGGAAGTGATAGAGTCACCTTTCATCCTTTTCTCGACTCTTAAAACATGAAAAGAAAAATTTTTGTTTCAGTGTTCTAAAATTAACTTCACATTAAATATCCCTAGTAAAAGTAATCTTCCTTAGTAATTCTTTAGAGTTGATTCCAATGGAAACATTTCAGGATTCCATGGTTCCCCTCGAAAGGGAATCCTGGTCCTTTTCCTTCTTTTGGAAAATGTTGGTGCTCCTTATATGGCAATGTTGTCCCTCCCTAGGTTAACCATTGGTTTACCTGTCTGATTATTTTCAACCTCTGTGATCCTGAGTGTCCCAACTCCTACCCCGCCATCTCCTTCATTTGAATCACGTCACGTTGATTCTACCGTTGACCCCTCACCTTCTTCCCATATTTCTTCACCTTCCTCTTCTACTTTGCCTGGTGAAAGTTTCAAATCTAGTAACCAAGAGGCTAAGAAGAAGAAGAAGAAGATGAAGAAGAAGAAGTCAGATAAGAAAGAGGTCAATCGTGCAACTATTACTCCAAATGTATATCCTATAGACAAATCTTCTGACCCTCCATGGAAGGTTAGATTCCCTTGCAAGTTGTATAATGTGACCATATCCTTTGAGATTGTCTTGGCATTCCCAGAGTCTTAGAGGTATGGTCTCAAAATCTAGATCAACCATCAGCATTGACCTGTGGAGATCATGTCGATGTTGCACCCTCGGTTACGATTGTAAGAAGAAAGAGAAGATTAGATTCGCCTGTAATTTATGTGAATGAAATCATCTTCTTCACCTTTTTCCTCTTATGGGTAAAGCTTCCAAAGTTTTGGAAAACCTTGCAGCTCCTCAATCCCAACTTCCTGTTGGTTATCAGAGGCTTTCTTCTGACCCTCTCCTGGTTGGTAAAGAGATTGACTTGGATTCATCTCTTGTCGGTACTACTCTTCCTCAGTGAGACTCTTTTGTGTATGTTCTCGACCAACCATTGGTCAAAAATAGTGTCCACTTGGCTCCACCACCAGTTTCTCACTATGTTCTGGAAGAGCGTAGTGATCATACTTCTCATGTTCTTCTTGTAACCTCAGATTCTCATGAATCGAAGAGTAACCTGCCCGTCCTAGTTGTTCAAGAGGTTCCTTCTTCTATTCCTACAGAACATGGGGGAAATCATATGATACCCCTGTTAGTGTCAGTCTTTACAACCTTCCTCCAGTGATCAAACATGCTCTTACAAAGTTATTTTGAAGTGTCAAGGTCAAATTTTGTCATTTCAGTGAGTCTTCAAGCAAAATTTGGTCACTAGGCATTAGGTCTAGGGTTTGTTTGAACTCCTTCTAAAGTTTCCCAAATGCCAATCTATGTCACTATTCAGCTGAGTCTATCATCATTCATAGGGTTTTCATTATCATGTCAGTGTCTAATGAGTCATTTTACATCTTGTTCATGCTTCAGTTCTGCCTTGGCAAGCTCATTTCCCTCTCCTAGGGTTTTGAAGCCAATTTCTCTTGGATGGTCAAATCAATGGCAAAACTTGTTTCCTGATGTTCATACACCTTCCCATATCCTTAAAGTATATTATCATACACTTCCCATCCCTCAGATCCCCCAAATTCCTCATTTTTGCACAAACCCTAGTTTCTAGCTACAACCTGGCAATTTTCTAGGTTTGGCCTGTGATTTTCCCTTTTGGACCCCTTCCCCTCACTCAATCTCTGAGATTCAACTTTCCCCTACTTCCTAACATCCCTCCCCACTCCCAAAAATTTCCCCAAGAATTTAGAAGCCCCCTATCCCCTTCATTCCGCTTCATCTCGACCAAATTCCTTGTTTCACACATCGGGGCAAATTTCACTCAAATGATGTTTCAGAGCAGTCAAAGATGAATTTTGGAAAACTGAGAGAGGTTTTTATCCACCACATGCCAAGGAAGAAAAACCTCCTTCACTTTTTACATAGGTGTCATCGTTTGAGAGAAATGTCAAAAATATCGGCGAGAAGGAAGGTGCTCCAAGGACGGTTGGCCAAAACACAAAAACGAAAGAAAACGCCCGATCCACTCCAAATTTTGGCCAAAGCCTCTTTGGCTGAGCATGGTACTTGATTGGGAACTCCCAGCCCAAATTTTAAGAAATTTGGAGAAAATTTTGTCATTTGTGAATTTTTTGTGCAATTTACAGGTTTTTCCCGTGCCATGGTCGCGTTCCAAGCGCGACTATTTTGGAGGACTGCTCGGAATTTTGAAAACTTGGCATTTTTGGAAAGGGCATGCAAAGAGAAAAATTACCAATATTTGGGAGAAGCCTGATTTTGAGATTTGAGCCTCCAAAAGTTCAAAATACATCAAAAAAATGACTTTCTGCCCACTTTTTGAGTTGCAGAAAGTGACCTTGGGAGAAATGGTTTTTGAGGGGACAAAACAACTCCAAATTCAGAAATTCCACTTGGGATGGAAAGTAGACAGACCAAGATTTCCAATGAGCCATCTTGCACCTGATTTGGACCAGTGGAACCCACTCAAAAGTTGCTGCAAAGGTGCGCGGAAGTGAGAGCCAGGGGGCGCGGATGTGAGAGCCAACTTTGCCAAAATTGACTTTTTTGTCAAAAAACACTGTTTTGACTATGGTTGATTATTTTTACTTGTAGATGATGGATAAATGTAATATTTTCATGGCACTTTGATAGATTTTACCTCTCTTTACTCTTCTAGAAGCTTCCTTGATGTAAAAAGTGAATAATTAATGCATGAATCAGTTAGCTAAGTAATAGAGGCAAGTTGTTGAGCTGCCTATTATCTAGTGCTTAGTTTGGAATTAGTTCAAACTGCTCCTAAAAGGATGAGCTCGACCCCTAGAGGCAAGGGAAGAGGTTAGCTTGCCTATATTATGTGTTTTCTTAGTCATTTTGAGAGGTTGGAAGGTTGGACTCTTGTGGGAGAAAGCTTTATTGTATATTGTACATCTATCTCTGCAATTTAGAGAAAAAGAAGGCCAGGGTTTTGCAGACATCCTTGTGGATTCTTGTGTTGATGGTGTGTTCTCTACATGTTCTTGTAAGTTTGTTTATGTATTCCACATCTCTCTTTTGCTTCTATTTGGACAGATGAAGTGGTAAAGTTTGAATACATGCTTTGACATGCTCAGCTTTTTAGTTTGTTCAAAATTTATGTTTTCTACTGTCTAGAGAGGATTCTAATGGTTGTTTGCCCTCTTTAGCTCCTTCTCTATCATCCCTGATCATCCATCTCAGATTAAGGCATCAGCGCTCACTCCTACCTTGCCCCAAAGATCCCCCCTGCAAAAACTGTGCTCAATCCCCGCACCCTGAATTGCACTCCCTCCAATTGCCACCAAAAAACCAAAAATCTTTAAATCAACCCCCTTATCAATTTACTAGCCTAATATCTTTGATCCTAATTGGTCAGCTTATCATATTGAAAGATCTACAGAATCTGACCCGAGAGAGCCTTCTCATACCTCGTAGGGCTAGCTACGAGGTGAAATGGTTTGATGTAGCCTTGAGAGTTTGTCTATCTCAGCCTAGGTGAATTCCAAGCGCTAACAGGATCTACAACATACTGCACTTATTCAACAACAAAGAGCCAAATCGCATGATGCCCTTATTAAGAAAAAGACATTTCATGAGGGTGACCGAGCACTTCTGTATGATTCTAGGTTCCAAGACTTCTCGGGCAAACTGTAGACTACATGGATAGGCTCTTACGAAATAAATAAAGTACATGACAATGGCACCCTTACACTGGCCACCATTGATGGGTCTGCTTCTTCTTTTAAATAAAATAGGCATTAGGTGCGCCTCTACCAAAAACCACTTACTAGAGAATCTTTTTATTAGCAGATACATGAGGACCCCACCTTGCAAGTTTTAGCTGAAGAGGGCAATCCCTCGGCAGCTTTATGTTGATAAAAGTAATTTCTTTGTTATAAAATATGTAGATATGATTGCTGATTTGATTTGATTTTCTTTCTTTTTCTTTTTATGTACTTGTTCTCTTGTTCAATCTTTTGAATAGTTGCTATTCAAACTTTTGAACAACACTTTTTGCGTATTCAACTATTCAATCTTTTGAACATCACTTTTTTTTGCGTATTTTCCTGTTCAAATTTTGAACAACACTTTTTGTTCTTGCATATTTTGCTATTCAAACTTTTGAATTTTTTTTTTTTGCATATTTTGTTGTTCAAACTTTTGAACAACACTTTTTTGCGTATTTTGTTGTTCAAAATTTTGAACAACACTTTTTGTTCTTGCGTGTTTTGCTGTTCAAACTTTTGAACAACACTTTTTTTGTGTATTTTGTTGTTCAAATTTTTGAACAACACTTTTTGTTCTTGCGTGTTTTGCTGTTCAAACTTTTGAACAACACTTTTTTTGCGTATTTTGTTGTTCAAAATTTGAACATCACTTTTTGTTCTTGTGTGTTTTGCTGTTCAAACTTTTGAATAGTTGTTGTTCAAACTTTTGAACAACATTTTTTCTGGTGTGTTTTGTTGTTCAAACATTTGAACAACACTTTTTGCGTATTTTGCTGTTCAAAATTTTGAACAACTCTTTTCTCTTGCGATTATTTTGTTGTTCAATCTATCGAACATCACTTCTTTTCTTTTTGCATTATTTGTTGTTCATTTAATTGAACAATTGTTGTTCAATCTACTAAACGACACTTCTTTTCCTTTTGTGTGATTACTCTTAGCTTATCTCAGCCCCATTTTTTTTCTTTTCATGGCATGAAGTACACTACTTTTATGAAGGCAAGAATTATGGATCCTATTGAAGGGAGTTAATACAATTAACGTTATGATCTTTAACAGGACAACCTTTTGATGATAGATTTTTTTCAGGATAAGGGACACGGTTATTAATATACTACTTTACTGCATTATTTTATGCTATACCTGATACTGATTGATCATCTTGAATACCATGCTAGTTCTACTCCTCCTGGTTATAATCTTCTCTACCTATAATAAATAAGACTATGGGTATACTTTTTCTATTGACATGTTCAACTTCTTCCACCATCCCTGCTCTTAAGGAGTATTGAGCCTCCCTCTATTTATCATAAAAATATGTAATAATAGCAAAATTTTGTTTGCAGATGGAGGATAGGGGGTCTCATTTAGAGCCAACCTACCATGTTCATAAGGCTGTAGCAAAGTGGCATTCTCACTATGGCCACCACACCAGGGTTATGATCCATTGGACAACTAGAATATCCTTGGAATAGAAGGTATCATCACAAGCTGGCCTGATCACTTTTGCTACATCCCAGTGAATGGTAGTGTGGTCATCTGGTTACCATGCCAGCATACTGATCTCTTTTGTAGAACAAAAATGGAATTTCCCACTTATAAATTGAGGATCCTGGCTCATATGGGTTAAAAGGCAACCCTGCAGAGGCTATGGACGCCTGTTGGCAACAGAGGCTCTGCTTATGGTATTGAAGTGATATTTTAACGTCAATAATTATTATAATACCCTCTTCTTATTCTTTCTTTTTATCAAAGAAATTTTTTCCTTAATTTTTTCCTATTTAGAAGCTTTATGTATAAGATAATGTTTTTTTGATCAATCGTATCATTCTCGACTAGAATACCGTCAGCAGAGCATCTTTTTGGCATATTAATGTCCTTTTATTTTTTGCGTAACTGATCATCAAACCAAAACATCTTATCTCTTATTCATAACTACCTTTACACACTCCACTCTCATTATAACCATACCTCTTGCCATCCTATCATTGATATGCATATTTTATTTCATTTACTACCGTACCCTTCACCTTTTTGCTTTTCCATCAGAACAACACTTCCCTGTCTATTCGGTCATAGATGACCTCTCATTTGAAGGAGGGGGAGGACTCCCATTACACATTGGCATGCGTTGTATTTATTTTATTAGACTTCATATGTTTCTACGGTACCCCATGATCAAATGACATGTGGCAATATGATAGTCCTCAAATTAATAATATTAATTCTCATGGAAATGCTGCTTAACATTATGAAACTTAGCCATTACATATACTTGTTGTTCTATCTCACCATTTTTGTTCTATGCTGCATGTTTCTTGCTATTGTTGTTCTCTACTTTGTTAATCTTTTGAAATTGTAGGAAGAATTCGAGCATTATGGGTGGAAAATCAGTGCGCCGAGAACGTTTAGTATTGGAAATTTCAAATAGAGCCAAGGATATTCTCATGCATGCAGGATGGATGTCATGCTTCACCAGGCTTCGGGCCCCTTACAGTGAAGTTGCTCTCGAATTATTACAACACTTACAGAATGGGCAGTCCATGGTGAAAGGAAGAAGAATCACAGTATTAGAAGTTGTGATAGCTGAAGTGTCTGGGATGCCGACAGAAGGATTTGTATGGCCTAAAAAGAACATAATTTTCTATGATGTGGTGTATATTTTCAAGGATGCAGGCAAATAATTAACAAAAAAAGGCAAGGGCATTCAACCGTCTTCTCTAGGAGAACCATGGCGTGAATTGGCAAGTGTCATCCAGAGGTACATTACCTGTGATGGTCGATGAGATGTGGTAAGACCACGACAACTCAAACTGATCGTTGTTTTAAAATAAAAGCTCATTGTTCATCTACCATCTTTCTTGAATTCATTGCTTCATGATACCATTGATAGAATAAGACAGGCTAGGCACCTCGAAACTGTAGTTAGCCACCATGGTTTGATTAGACTAATTGCTAGTCATAATCTTGTTCAAACAAACTTAACCTGGGATGGTCTCATATTGTCTCTAGAGATTAGTCAAGATCCTATAATCCAAAACTCTACAATCTTGGAAATTAGCCAGCCGACCCGTGTTCCGAAGAGGAAAAGGACTGCTCATTCAAAAATTGAACCTCATAAGCACAGGTGGTCTGCAAGGTTAGAACTAGTCCATAGGATGTTTGTAGATCCTCAGGGTAGCGCCCAACGACCATCAAAGCCATCTAGACCAATTAATGTATAGGACTCTAAGTCAGAACCAGAGGAACAATGCAATTTTGAACCTGAACAGGGGGTAGAATGTCATTCTGAATCAAAACCTAAGGAAGAAGCCAATTCAGAACAAGAACCCGAGGAAGAACATAATTTGAACTCAGAATAAGAGGAAGTACAACATTTTGATGATGAACCGGAAAATGAAGCAGGGCCTCTTCAAACACCACCTATGAACCCCGAATATGATATTTTGCAAGATTTTGAGGAAGGGATGGCACAGGTCCTGGCAAATTTGAATGCATACATGCAACCCGAAGGATCACTCGATCCTAACCTGATGGAAGCTGAATCCTCAGGAGATTCTGGTCATATAAAAATTCTGCCTTCTCCAGAAGTTGCAGCCTAGGAAGAGGGAGTGAACACAGAAATTATTCACGAATCCTATAACCAATCTGGTGACACAGTTATATTGGAGCACAACCATCACGAGCACCAAGAACCCTTAGATACAGATGGTATTGACAAACTCATCCTTACAAAGAAGGCTCCTCAAAAAAAGTGAGTGGCTAAAAAAAAACTAAAGAAGCTAAGGAAGAAATACCAAAAGCTTTAGAAGAGAGTTAGAAGGCTACGTTGGAAATTGAAAGAAACTACAAAAAGAGAGGCCCATAGAACTACTCTTGAGGTAGTCACTGTGGCCACACAAACATAAATATGTGAGATCAGGGAAACAGAAACCCAGACCGAACCTATTTTTACTCAAACGATAGCCACCCAAACAAATTTGCATGCAAACTTAATGGATACAGTTGTTTAGGGAGAGGGTTGGTCCTCCCACAATAAAATAACTCAAATAGAGGGTTGGTCCTTCCACAATAAATTAACTCAAATAGAGGGTTGGTTGTCCCATAATAAAAGAACTCAGACTGAGGGTATACCCTCTCACAGCATAGGCACCCAAACTGAAGAAAAATTCAAGGACACCCCTTCAAGCAATGATCCTATTCTTTTTAAGTTACAGGAGGAACTGGCACAAGCCCAACTTGGTTTAAAGCAATGTAGGAAGGAGACAGTTCCTCTGCAGAGTTATCAGGAGTTGCAAAAGCAATTCAGAGAATTGATTATAACAGAGGATGAAACTTTTGCTAGGTTTAGGCAGGTGGAAGAAAGTCTGAAGAAGGTAAAGACTAAGTTGGACAAGGTCATGGGTCAAATTGACATCAATTGCTCGGTATATTTGGATGTCTTATCTTGCAGGTCTCTTGCTACGAAGTATGCCATGTTTCTATTATAAAGATACTTATTATTTGAAGATTAAAGCCATAAAGGCCGGAAAACCAATAAAATTAAAAACATCTGAAGAATCTATAAGTTGTTGTAAAGAGCATGGGGTAAAAGTTCAATGACTTCTTTGTGAATTTTATTTACATAATTTTGTATTAGAATAGGATTTAGATAAGAATCCTAGCCCTTTTGTTGGGGACGTTTAGTTTCAAGCTTTTATTTCCTTCGTAGTTAAACAACTTAAGTGGTTTAAGGCCTATAACTCTTTCTAGAGAAAGGAACATGAAATGGATTTATGGGTAAGAAGTGAGCCTACTCACCCTTTACAACTGTTTATTAAACACAAAAGGCTTATGACACAGGAGGGTTTAATTAAAATTTTGGGGCCTATACATAAGGAAATGGTGCAAACAGGAAGGACATCTTTCTTTTCCATTTAGGAAAGGTCCTTGATTTCATTCAAGATGAGATGGACAATCTCAACTAATAGTGTTAAGAAAAGGGAACCATTTAACTATAGGAACTTCAAAGTTGATACAAGCTGTTTGGTCACATACAACAATATTATCCCGAGTGAAGGACCATATTGGTTGGGATGTCGATATATGAGTCCTATTATTTGGTACCCTTTTGAAGGATATCATTTCGACTATGAATTGCCAGAAGGACAGGAAGAAACAACATTTGCAAGTTTGATACAACAACACAGTTTTAGGTCTAATAAATAAACAGGTTTTCTAGCTTACTCTCTAACTGCACTACATAGGAACTACTTGTTTTTCATGAAGACATGAAACAAGGTAAGCAGGAGAGTATGTTGGGCCGTACAATGGGTATAAGTTTACTCTTGATTACATTGTCTTTTTCCTCCTTTTTATGCATTTGTGCCCTGATGTAGTAAGATGTTGATACAATTTCGATAAGAAATGAATGAAATTGCTTTTGATACGGTTTGACTAAGAAAAACTAACTTTCGTTGTTTTTATGCAAAAATTGGCAAAGGGAACATCTGTCGTTCAAAATTTTGAACAGCAAATGTTAAACAGGGGAAAAGGAGCGCGTCTTATGCAGACGAATCAAGGAATGAATCAAGAGGATCAACGCAAGTTGGAATGTTGTTTGATAATAGCATTTAGTTGTGAATTCCTCAGGATCTCCTGATCCCGAGGAATCACATTTATCTCTTTTACTTCTTGATTAAAAAGGGGAACTTCTTGCCTTTTTGAAGAGGTTGTAAATTTAATATACAAAGCGTGATTTTAAAGAGCACAATGCATTGTAATGAAATTTGAATTTGTTGATTAATACATAATTTGAGTTGTTGTTCACTCATGATATTCTGAAGTAGTTAAGTAGTATTCATTGGCGGCTTGGGCCCGGTCACTAGTGTATTCCACTGTTGTTCCCTGTGTTATACCTTTACTTTTCCTTTACTGCAAGTTTAATTATTCTTCTTTATAGTTTTATAGTTGATTTACTTTCATTGGTGTGGATTTCGTGTATGTATTTCATTACTTCATAATTATGTCAATTGATTTCATTTATTTATGTTGTGGATTGAATTAATCGTTAGATGTGAGTTATTTTCTATTCATTAAAAGATAAAGTGTTATTGATTAGATTGGATGCTTTATTTTGATGCAGTAGTTTAGATTCGAATGGAAGAGCTCTGTTATTTCTATGGTACACTTAGCTGATGTGATTACAATTAGAATCTTTTGATTAAGATTGAATCTTGGTTTTGATTAAGGTTGAGTTTTAATGCTTAGATATATTATTTTCCTTGAAGTTACAAGCTTGAGATTTATGATTTTATTTGTTTACTCTTGTATTAAATTTTAATAAATCATTTTAAATCATTACTCTCCATAGATATAGCATTAGCAAATATTTTGTACACTCTTGGAATAGAAAGATGTACCCAAGTTGATGATTAATGTGAGGCAATTAGGAGTTTTTAGACACACCTTATAGCACCCAACACCCCCAAGCATGGGATGATTCCCCCAATCATATGTGATGGACGGGAATGATCTGGTATGAAAAGGTGGGAATGATGCTCCTTAGCAGGAGGAGTTTGTGAAGCGTCATTATGTTCCAAGTGCATGAATAAGGGATTAAAGCATCTCAAACCAACAGGAACACGATCCTCTAAATAATCATGAATAGATGTAGGGACATATGTGCCCCCCAGTAGGGATAGATGGAGTACGCTATGGGCATACTAGATGTATTTAGGGTAGTGGACTCCAAACACATTTTGGCGATGTGGCTTGCCATTTGTTTATGATTGTCTTCTTATGGGAAGAATGGAAAGATACAATTATAGAAAGGAAATGATGGATTACCAATCTCGTTTGGTACTGCATATATGAATCAAATGGACATGGATTTTTGGGTTCGCATACATGGTTGCACTATACCAAAGAATGGATTTGGATATAATGAACTGATTCTCATCTAGAAAACACGGTGGTTGAACAACAAAAATGTCTAAGGGACTGGGTTGTTGAGGTAAGATGGAGGGATGGGTAAGTGGATCATCCCATGAGTGATTTGAAGTGATATGAGACTCTAACGGTTCTTCTAAATGGGGAAGAATGATGGCACTAGAGTCAACACTACCAAATGCACTCAGAGGGTTGGGGAGAATTGCATCTCCTAGCCTCTCAAAGATGGATTCTCCCTTACCTAAACATTGTGTGGTAATGTAATTCCCACAAGGTGGATGTGGTTCGAATTCATGGGTTCGAAGTAAGGGGTTATCGAACCAATCGAACTCATTATGAATGAAGTCTGTGGACTCCATAACATATGAGTCAATTGCAGAAGGAAGTATGCACGATGATGCTTATCATCCCAAGGATAATTAGAGGTGGTCATAGCTTCCATAATGTCTTCATCAAAATGGAAGATGGGCAGACAAGAGGAAGAAAGAGAAGAATATGGCAAAGAGCTACCTGAAGCCTCTTCATGAGAGACATGGTTCACATATGCATCGTCAAAGGTTGGAGACATATGACTAGTAGATGCAATATCTGCTGATGTGTATGAAGAATAAGGTTTAACAAAATCACAAAAGGAGACATCATGGGAGTTCCCAGGTATCGATCTCATGAATGATGACAAGTAGAGTATAGGAGTAGAATTATCCACTATCTCGACATCAGGGGGAGGGATCACAATGGGTGTTGTAGAGACCACTTGTTCTGGTGTAGAAGTGGGACTAGAATCCACAAGTAAAGGAGAAGTGGACTCATTATGAGCAACCTCTAATTTGTGAAGAATTTGAAGTGTATCGTGAAAATATTCAAGATGGATGCAATGATGGGAATAGTGGCCATAGTTATCACACAAAGTGCAAGGGTTGTTTGTGTGTAATGATCAGATTTTCTTTGTTGACTTAGCTAATGTGACATGGGCCTTGGGAATGTTAGAATCAGGGAAAGTATCAATGATAAGATCCTTAACATGAGGGATTTTAGGACAGTTATAAGTAGTGTGACTGACAACATCACACAAAGCATAAGGAGGAAGAGGTTTCGTTGGCTTAGGAGGAGCTAGATTTAAAGGGGGAGCCTTGTCTTTAGTTCCCTTCTTTCAGGCTTTGCCCCTCTAGCCAGATGCTTTCGCAATAGGAGTAGGCTCCTATTGAGGTTTCTCAGGAACTAAAGCAAGGGCATGGGTAGGAACAATCGATTGGAACAGAGTCAAAGCGATGTAAGTATTCAATTGATTAGGTGGAGTGTTTTCTGGGGGATCACTATACCAGACTGGGATTTCTAAGGAAATATTGGGTAGACTCAACATAGCCATGACAGGTGTAGAATAGACTCCAGGAGGTGGGAATTAGAATGGTATCTGACCAAAAGGATAGTGGCCTAGAGAAACTGCTCCACAATGGTTAAGGCCTTCGGGAATGGTTCTCGGTGGAAATGGATTAGGAGAGATACTAGGAGAAGGAAGTGATCCTTGGGGAGTTGCACCGGCGAGTGGATTTAATTCATGCATAGTAGGTTATGGAAGTGCAAACTATTGTGAAGGCATAGCGACCTATTTGTGGGTGGCCCACGATGCTTGGATCATGCATACACTCAATGAGCTAGGCTCAGAAGGAGTAGGATGAGGCACATAGTAAGCACCAAGAAAATAGGAATATTTATAGACTGTTGGAAAAATAGGTGATGAGCCCCAGAAATGGTTAACTATATGGGCTTATTTTTCCTATTATTCTCATTTAATCCATCATTATCCATAGTTTTATGCATGATTTTCAATATATTTATGTTAATTGAGTGAATGGGGATAGTCATTTTACCACAAAGTCTAATACATGCTTATTGCAAATATTTGGACATTTTTGGACCAAGATTAGGCATTTATGAGTAGATTAGTAGCCAAATTCGGAGAAACAAGGCTGAGGATTGTTGAGGGAAATGTTCCCCTAGGGCTTTTGGGTGGAAACCCTAGCAGACTGAAAGTTGTCTAAATAGAGAAACACACATTCACACAACCATTATTCTATTATAAGCAAATTCTAAAGTGAGAGGGGCGTACCTCAGGTCCTACATTCAAGAAGTTCCTTTAGGGTCCAAACCCTTCTTCAAATCCCTTTCGTTCCTTTGTCCTGAAAAACAACCAATTCTAAAGAACACAATAGTATATGGACAAAGACTTATAAAGAAATCATCTTCATGTTATAAAGGAAGGTAGTTAGTTATGAACTTTAAACAACCATTCACATATGAATTCCAACATGAATATCATAAACATAAAGAAGATGCATATCAGGAACCAAGAGGTGTTTCTTTATTATAGACAAATAGAATGTACAAAAGGAATAATATCACCTGAGTAACCTTTCGCAGGCTCCAAGAAAATCTTCCTTCTGGATCCGTCCAACCTCAAACCTTTAGCATATCTCCTTCCATGACTCACTCCATGATGTCATAAATGGTAGATGAACATCAACACACAAGGAAACAAGGGTTTACTGTACAAATGGGGGAAGTGCAGAAGGCACAAGGGTCTTCAGACCTGGTCAGGGAAAAAATCTCAGTATAATAACCTTTCTCTCTCTTCTCTCTTCTCTCAGGCCTTCCCTTTGAGGTCTTTTTATACCTCTCCCAAAGTAGTTTTTTAGTTGGGAGTTGGTTGGGAATAGTTGGGCCACGGGCACTAACAGGTGATCAACAGGTAAAACCTGTGATCTCCACCCGAAAATAAGGAGGTTTATATTTTTTTAAGTGTTTTAATACATATACACGGGTTGGGTATATGCCTACCCGCGTATACACGCGTTTAACTCAGGGCAATGTCGCGTATAAAGAATAAAACACTATTTTTTAAATTTTGGACCAGGTCTGGAAGGAGGGGTTGCCCTAGGCCATGAGTGCAGCATCACAAACCATAATAGTGAGATTTGGAGTAACAGATGCCCCTAATATATGAGGTCAGAAGGGGTACATGATGGCCGAAATGTATTAAGCAATTACATGGAAAGGAAATCTGCCAAAAACCGAGGAGTACTTCACCAGAATTCAGCCTGCCAAGCCACAAAAGGAGATTAGAAAGAAACACTGCCTGAGGCGGGCATACCCATGCTCAGAAAAAGAAAAGCATGTTTTCATATCAAGTACAAGTGGATCCACTAAGTATACAAGTATAAATGACTGGAAAATACATAATGGATCATCTGATCATGACCAAACAAGTACATGTCTGAATATCACATATAAAACTGTCAATGATGCTAAAAGATACAACGGATCACTGATACCAAAGAATGATCTCAAAAGGTACCAACTAAACATGATGGAAAAGGATGGTACTACACTGCAAACTCAGGTGCCAGCATATA
Organism: Pinus taeda; assembly: GCA_000404065.3. Taxonomy (NCBI): domain Eukaryota; kingdom Viridiplantae; phylum Streptophyta; class Pinopsida; order Pinales; family Pinaceae; genus Pinus; species Pinus taeda. The sequence goes on along the minus strand of APFE030492182.1, from coordinate 100,830 downwards.
GAATGTCGCCATGACTGACTGCAACATATAAGATGGAGTGGTATCAACTAGCAGCAACCGGAGCAACTGTCAAGTGAACCAATGAATGCTGATACAACTTGAGGTCTTCACCGACCGCCGTGGTACATTTCTACACCATGGGAATAAATGATCTAAAGTCAACCATGTGAGAAATCGTTTGATTACCAGTCATTGATGTATACCGTTAACAAATGCGAGACTACTCACCGATAATGATAATGAGGGTCAAGGTACCCAGTACAATCCAACAAGTGCGAATAGATGAGCTAAAGTCGAACACCTATAAGAATCTATCAATCAAGAGACAATGATGGTTTCCCACTGTCGATAGCGAAGGATCTGCCACTAATGACTGCAAACCCCAAGGTACTGCCAAATGGACTCTAGATCTTTGCCCCAGAGAAATGAGTCAGAGTCAATAGGGAAAGATCTGCTAGAAGGAAGGCATTAAGGCATCCTTCATCAATCTAGCGCGAGTGTAACCCATAGGCCAATAATGTGGAAGGAATCAGACGAAAGAGATGCAGTAACCCAACCGAAGTACGTTTCCGGCGTACACAAGATGTGGATAGCGCACGACAGAAACCCTCTGAAACAACCAATAATGAAAGCTAACACAGAGGCGAGGTATCCACCAATAGGGTCAAATGGAAACCAAGTCACTGCACGAATCCCAATGCGTGATAATGTAAGCTGATGTCGAACACAAGGGAAACCACTCAGTCAAAGACCCATGATACTGATCGATGTTGAGCACAAGGTAACCTATCAATAATGAAAATAGGGCCAGGGTGTAGCTCTAGGCCTGTCCTTAGAGCAAGATGTTGTCGTCGATAAGGACAAGACCCGCTAGCAAGAAGTCAATGGAGACCTTCTCAAACCGGCACGAGTAAAGGACCAATATAGCTAATGTGATAATAGACATGACACTGACAACCAGGGATGGCCGACTAAAAAATGAGTCAAGAGACACCGCAGAGAGGCCGACTCAGGCTAACTTCCCTTGAACAAAAGCACGACTCAATGTGACTATGTGGTAGCATATATGACTCTGTATAAGTTCGTCATGCAGGAGGCACGAACGAACCCTCCATATGATTGGAAGAGATAACCAATCGGGGGAGAACTGACTCAATAACAAGGGTAAGGCATACCTAAGTCAAACTAAATCCCACCCACATGGAGGAGACTTTGTTTTGAGTGCTTTGTTCAAGGGCGACATGACTGACTCTAGCTGTCAATAATAAATGGAAATACTGTCCCGTTCCCGCTCTTTTTGGAATATTTAATTTTTTTGTCTTTTTCTATTAAGCTTGAAAATAATAAAAGAATGCTATGGTATAGTGGATAGAATGAGTGTCGGTTAAACAAATGATCTAGTTCCTGGGAATGGAACATTCCTATGCTCAATGCAGGGAGGTGAAAACTGGTCAGTGACACTCAAAGGTACGTTCCTTCCACGGGTCAAGGTGCGTCAAGTTGCAGAAGTCAAAGGTATGCAAGGTTGATTTTGCAGTCATCATGGTCAAAATTTGGCTTAAACACAAGTCCAAGTGAAGCCGACTCTAGGCCAAAAGGTGCAAGAGGTCAACATGCAATGTAGTAGTACAACCCAACACAAAGGAGCCTCTAGGGTATAAGGCTAGAACAAAACGAAGAAGCTAAGAGGAATGAGTCTTCAATGCATAAGTCATGGCAGGACTATAGAGGACTCCTGAGCCTACTCAAATTGGAGCAGCATGGGCAACAAATGTTAGTGAGGTGCTAACTACGATGCCCATGTAAAGGATGGCTCTACCATCGTGTCATGATTTTAAAAATCAGCGAATGAAGATGGCTTACGAACCATAACACGATGGGGTCGACCCTATGGCAGATGTATTGACAGATGGAGGCTAGTATGCACAATGCAACGGAAAAATGGTGTTGCTAACCTATATGCCAGTGAGAAAAAAATACCTGCCATGACGAGTCAGCAGTCATGGAACCGTCTCGAAACAGTCGAAAAATGTCCAAAATGTCCTGAAAAACAAACCATTCTCGACATTCCAAGCTCCCAAGTTAAAAGTCATATGAGGCCAAACAAAATAAAATTTTGAAAAAATTTTGCTTTTTCAAAACTTATAAAAGGGATTTTGGACTCACCATTTTTACCATTTGACTTGGAGAGCAAAGATTTGGAGTAAAAGCAGCAAAATTCCCATATACCAAATTCAACCGTTCAAATTCTTCAAAAGCTTCTAGGTAACTCTTATACTTAGCTTGCAATTGATTGTGACTAGTTTTAGGATTTTTCATTGATGTTTCACTGTTGAAATTTTGTCCAAAATTTCACTGCGGCATATACACGGGTTGGTAATATGAAACTCGCGTACACGTGGGCCCTATATGCGACTGTGTGTACAGTAACCCGCGTATACACTGTGAACCAATGTTAAACAAAACCTAAGGGTTGAAAATCATTTTTTTCTCAGGATGTCGGTCACGTGGCGTGAAAGAGAGCATGCAGTGGTGGATAATGAAGTCATGAATGATCCTCAAGCCTTGGATGCTTTACGGGGATGCGGCTTGCTTAAATTCTTCAAATTGTCGAACATGAAAGCCAATGTACGACTGCTTGAGATGCTCATTGACTATTGGGACGTTGAGGAGGAAGCCTTCATGATTGATCAAATGCCACTCAGGGTAGAAGTGGAGGATATCTATTTTATCACAGGCCTTTCCCGAAGGGGAGAGGTAGTACAGTCCCGGGGCAGGACTCGGAGTAGTCTCACCATAGAGGACTTCGTACAGATATATTTCCCAAGACATCCCAAGAAGGTTGGGAGCTAGATTTCTATTACACACGTGGTGAGTTTATCGCTGAGAATAATCCTATTCACCATAGCTCGAGTGAACGGATCATCCTCTCTGCATCAGGCATCATAGCTAACCATGAGCGTGGCAGTTGACTATCTCACTACTATGTTCGACTGGTGTACTCCTCTTCTAGCCAATATGAAGAGCCAGCTCACTTCTATCAAGAGTAGACAGACCAAGAACTTTGGTTATGGGACCATCCTGTGCACTTTCTTCTTCGAGAGGGTTCCCGCACTCTGCCCTAGGGTAGCAGTTTCCATCAGCACCCACGCGATCCACATATGGGCCGATGGGCCGATCTGATGAAATGTCTGAGGGGTGGGGAGGTCCCAAGGACTGCTTCCAATGATGACTTCTTCACTTGGTGGGATCAGCAGATCATCACCGTAGATGACTACCCGTATGCTAGGCTGGATTTCCAAGGAGATCCTGACCTAGCATTACTGCCGAATGCAGCATGGGGCGAGATTGGTAAGAATTTTTTGATTTTATGATTTTTTTGGATTTTTCAAATATAATGATGTATTTTGAAAAATAATTTTTGATGAGGTTCAAATGACTAATATGATGATCATCTTCTATATATTGGGCCAGTACGAATAGATGGGTTCCTGCGGCATGGACGGTGCGGCCGAGGAGCCGAAGAGGCGGCTGCCAAGACAGAATGGACTCTACATAACGTCCAGCGACACTTGACGAGACTGAGCTACCGAGTAGCGATGGCTGCCATAGAGGACCTTCTTGAGGATATGAAGCGTCATGTGGTTGGCATGCCACGTGACTGGGTTTTCACTTTTCGGTGTGTAGCCAATGCGATAGTTACCTACTTGGCCGCTCATCTTGAGCCAGTGCATTAGATATGCCAGACATGGTTATGGGCATTTGAGTCCCAATTTTGTATATTTTTGGACAACATATGTACATTCAAGATGCTTTATGATGATATATATATATATATATATATATATAATATATATAATATATATATATATATATATATTATATATATATTTTATTATATATATATACAGTTTGACTTTTTGATGCTTGATTTTATTATGATGAATGATTGATGTGTCAGTCTAATGCTTGATTAGCGATAGAATCAGCTAACCAATTATGAGATCTTGGAATGTGAAAATAATTAATATAAAAAAAATGATCTTTGCAAAAACCTCACCCTTAAATACTGGCGATATAAACATGGATCCCTTACCCGATAAATGTTGTTTAATTGTGACACTATCAATTGAGAATCCAGATAAACTATCAATGAGTCGATCTCGTGAGAGATTGCCTCAGATAGTAAATTAATAACGGCGGTATAATCAGCCATATTATTTGATGCAGGACCAATGCATATGCCTCTTGATACCATCAATTGACCAGTTGGATAATAGAGTACCCAAGCTGCGGAAGCGAGATTCCGAGTGTGTCGACTAGCACCATCGACAAACCCAAAATAGACCAAATCATCCATCAACACCTGCAACAGCAGACCAAAAGGTGTTGATATCAAAAAAATCTCGATGATATATGTACAAATATACATAATATACAAAGAAGCCATTGCCTAACTCCTACTTAAGCAAATTACTTCTTTAGGTAGAGCCCGTTTTGGGGCTCCACCAGCTTGTTTCCGTCAAAATCGATTAATTCATACGACCCTTTTTCTAAAACTTGTTTAATAATGAAAGGACCATATCACATAGGCTTAAACTTGCCTGCCCACAAGGTGTCTTTATCTTGGTCATAGACCAAGACAAGGTCACCTTCAGAAAAGACTCAAGGACGGACAGATTTATCATACTACGTTTTAATCCTTTTCTTATGAGCCTCATTCATTGTGGCGGCATCTCAAAGCTCCTCATCGAGATGTTCCAAGTGAAGGAGGCGCTCTTCGAGACTCGAAGTCTCTGGAAGGAGCTCTAAAACTAATTTAAGAGATGGAATTTCAAATTCAATTGGAAAGATAGATTCCATCTCGTAAACTAACTGAAAAGGTGTAAAACCAGTAGTAGTCTTCACGGAGGTCCGGTATGCCCAAAGAGCCGAATACAACATAACATGCCAATTGGACCGATTTTTGTTGATTGTCCATTGGAGTAATGTCTTAAGAGTTTTATTGACTTCCTCGACCTATCCATTGGCCTGAGGATAATAAGGAGATGAATGCTCTTGGCAGAAACCTAATTTAAGAGCCAATTCAGACATTAGTTGATTCTGAAAGTGACTGCCATGATCAGTGACAATCTCTCTTGGGACACCGAATCTTGAGATAACTTGATTGAAAAGAAACAAAGTTGTCGTGTCACTATCGTTTTTATAAGTGGGCATGGCCTCGTCCCACTTCGTAAAGTAGTTTACAGCCACAATAATGTACTTGTGATTTGCCGCCGAAGCGGATTACAAGTTGTAAAATCAATACCCAACTTAGTAAAAGGACCGATGGTGACAACGGGAAAAAGGGGAGCTGGATGAGCACGCATCTTGCGAGTAAAGATTTGATAGGGGTGACAGCATTTGATCACTTCCACACAGTATTTAGAGAGTGAAGGCCAAAAATAGCCGACACGTAAGATGCGCTGGGCTGTAGCAAGCCCCGATAGATGACCACCACAAGCTCCACTGTGGCAATCATTTAGCACTAACTCTGCTTCCTCCAAGGTTAAACAACGATGAAGGATTGAATCAAACCCTCGACGGTATAAGGTATCACCAATGATAACACAATTTTTAGCCAGGTGACGTAATTTACGATGTTCATCCTTGGAGAAAGTAGAGGGAAACTTCAAAGTTTGGAGATAGACAATGATATATCCATACCAAGGGTCGAGTGAAGAGATGAGGAATAAATTTTCGTCGGGAAAGCTTTCCTCATAAACCGTATCCTCTCCACAAGGCAGCTCATAAATTAGCTTAGCAAAAACCATGGATTTCTTAGACTTGGCTGACAAGAACTCGAGATCAAATTCTTATAAGATGACTATCCATCTATTATATTTTCCCCCAATCACTCGCCTACTGAGGACAAATTGAAATGGATTGACCACCGCTAAGACAAAAGTTTTGCGCAGCAGGATGTAATGACGGAGGCGCTGGACAACATGGACAGCTGCCAAGGCCAACTTCTCAACCGGAGAATAGCGAAGTTCAGGACCTATTAAGCCCCGGCTCAAATAATAAATCACATGCTCGGTGAGAGCATCATCCTCTTGAATGAGAACCATACCAATGGTTGATTCTGTTGCAGCGAGATATAAAAGGAAGTCTCTCCCATAATCTGGTGGACTCAAAAGCGGGGTAGAGACTAGTGCTTTTTTCAAAGCATCAAATAATCGTTGCGCAAAGTCGTCCCATACAAATGGAACTCCTTTCCGTAGCAAACGCATGAACCCTTTAGTGATCTCGGCATAGTTTGCTATAAACCGCTTTAAGAAATTAGCCTTACCATGAAGATTTTGAAGTTGTCGAATTGAGGACGGGGGAGGCAACTGAACTATTGCCTCAACCTTGAAGGGATCAACCCGAATCCTTCATTTGACACAATGAAGCCTAACAACCGACCAGATGTAACCACGAAAATGCACTCGTTGGGATTCAACCGAATTTTATAAAAATGACATCGCTCGAAAACCATCCGAAGGTGACTAGGGTGATCAATCCTCTTTCGAGAATGAGCAGCGAGATCATCCAAGTATGCATCGATGATGTGCTTGATGTCATGGAAAGCATATGACGTGGTCCGCTGAAAAGTGGCTCCAACATTTTTAAGACCAAAAGGCATATTTCTATATGAAAAGGTACCCCAGGGACATATAAAGGTTGTCTTGTGTTGATCTTCAGGATGGATAGAAATTTGATTATAACCAGAGAATCCATCCATGAAGGAAAAAATCTCATTACCCGCACACTCGTCGATAATCTGATCAATGAATGGTGTGGGGTAATTATCTTTGGGACAAGCCTTGTTTAGGTCCCTAAAATCGATGCATACTTGGATTTTTCCTTGCTTTTTAGCTACAGGGTCTGGATTAGAAACCCAATCAGTAAGAGGAACAGGGTATATGAAACCCGCCTTTAGCAGCTTCTCCACTTCCGCTTTGATAGCTGCTACTTTCCTAGGGTTAACTGGCCGAGGCCTTTGACGAACTGGTTTAGCGTTTTCATATGTCTTGATCTCATGTTGAACTATAGATGGGTCAATGCAAGGCATTTCTTCATAAGACCAAGCAAATACATCCGAAATTATTTGAACAGGTCGGTGTAAATTTGAATTTCTTCAAGGGAACACTCAATTCCGATGAAGAGATTCTTGATCGTGTTAGGGTCCCTAAAGATGTTTATAGGTGTTTTTTTTTAAATTAACGACATATTACCTTCGGCACAAACATGTGCTGGAGCCAAAGGATTTGGCACCGTACAAACATCACTAGTACAGAGCTCGAAGAATCTAGATTCTACCTCTTGCAATGGAGGAAGAAAGTATGAACGATGGTGTAAATCTTCCCAAGGTCGATCTATACCCATCATTGCTTCGAGAATTGCTTCTTCAGAAGGTAAAACTGAATCTAAGTAGTCCAAAGAAGAGGTAGAATCAAGGCTCCAGGCCGGGGCCACATTGCCATCTAACTCCTCTTCCAAAAAAGGTGTAGAACGGTGCAGAGTTGACAATAGACTAATGTCTAAGCTCAGCTGCAGATATAGGAAATGCCATTCCATTCCCTTGTCCTTCAACTAATGTGATCGTAGGTGAAGGCAAGGTCCAAGGGTCTAAAAAATAACGAGTTCGGAAGAACTCTTCTCGAGGAGACTCCTTAGATGATGAAATGGCATTGATTTTAGTGATAGGAGAGGGAGACTCAAAAGTACCCATCAACGAGGAATACATCCCTACTCCTAAATTCTCAGTAGGTAGACGAGGGTTATCCACTAAAGGAACAGTAGAGTCAGAGCTTGCTTGAGGATCAACTGGACAATAATCCAATTGATCAACCTTCATGATTTTCCCCTCACGAGGAAAGCAAATGACACGAAACAGAGTCGAAACAACGACATCCATTTCATATACCCAGTTCCTTCCTAAGAGGAGATTATAGTCTAGGTTAGCATCTATGACTTCTACTTCAATATTAACAACCTTCCCCCCAACACATATAGGAAAGGCCGGGATAATCCCATGCAGCTTATGAGAATGACCATCGAATGCAGTCAAGACGGTAGGTGAAGGAACAGCCGAAGGAGATCCAATAGCCTTCCAACATGACATCGACATGACGCATGTGGAAGCCCCTTCATCAATGGCGGTATGAAAAATGTTAATTTTCCAGTATGTAGACTTTATATGAAAAGCCATATGATGAGGGAGTTGCTTTTTGACATTTAACATGTCGAAAGTGAGCACTAAAGAGTTAGTTGGATACACTGCCCCAATCGCGGAAAGTAAATCACTTCTTTGAGATGGACATGACTGGAGAACCTCTAAAGAAGACATGGTGCACGAACTCTGAGCCAGATCCTCCACAATGGAGTAATTCTAGGCGGCCCTAGCATTAGGGTTAATAATCACGCGTTTAGCAGAACCTTTTGGTATACGTGGTATAGTCTCAACAGGGGGTCGCTCTATATGAAGGTTGGTATTTCCGGGAATAGCCTTATCCTTGGAAGTTCCGGCTTCACCATAATCACATGACCGAGTAGCCACATGGATGTTAGAACCCATCATGAAAACATTCGATAATTTGTCCCCTTCCTGTTTGCCCCCTGTGGAGGTTCCAGGGTTTGAACTCGCGCCAGCAAGAAGTTGTTGCCCTTGGGGAAAAGGGTTGGTTAACATAGCTTGGGAACTAGAAGTCCCTTGCTGCCCTAACAAGTGTTGAGCATCTTCAATCTTGGGTAAAAGATGAGTTAAATGGCCTCCACTGCACAATTTGCATGGAAACTTGACTTTCTTTTTCGACTCATTTCTACCACCACCAGCATTGTTGCCAGATTTATTTGCATCAGGCTTCCCATCTTGGTTCTTTTTCTTACCTCGTCCTTTCTTTTTCCCATTGGAATTTTGATTTCCTTTGGGGTTATCAGATTGGACGACATTAATCGAATAAGTTTGGGAAGCTGAAGAGTTAGACGATGTGACTTTATTGTTAGAAGCAATTTTTAAAGACAACTGCTGCAATTGGTTCAACAAGTTCACCGTATTCGTGTCTACCAACCCAAAATTACCATCCACGTGGGGACCTGGCTTCGACTTAGCTACGTCAAACTTAGACCCAGGAGCATCTGGCAAGTATTTTTGTAGGATCACAGGCTGATAGTAGATCAGTTCTAATTGCTGGGCCCTAAAAATGGCTTGCTCCTTAGAATAGACTCCAGACATGGAGACATCCTTGGATATCTCAGGTATCAAAGATTTCAAAAACCACTCGAGACAGTACTCCAGAGGGATATTGGCTTTAATGAGCCTCTTTCTCCATCTCCATTCCTAAATATGGTCAGAAATGTGAGTTGCCTTATCTTGACGAAAAGTGGCCAGTAGTTCGGTTCCGGCATCATACTGGACAGGAAACTGAAAATGATTTAAGAAAATATTGGCTAAGTCAGCGAAAGATGTAAAGCTACCCCCAGGAAACTCTATATACCATTTGGCCGCATTACCAGTCAAGGTGCGTTGAAAGAGTCTCAACCTCACCAAGTCATCGATAAGGGAGTTAGATGAGCACCACAAATGGAATGTGGTTACATGGTCGCCTTGGATCCTCACCACTCTTCCCTTCGAATTTTGGAATTTCCGAAGGGAGTTTGATTGGGACTGGAGGCCAGGCCAGATTGTACTTGATCGGATCGTTGGTTAACTTAGTGAGATCTGGCAAGTTCAATGTTGCCAGAAATGGAAGCCTAGGAGGAGCTTGGGGATTCCACCCAGACTGGGCGGAACTCCCAAAGCTCTGAAAAGATTGACCTGGATTTTGGAAGGCACCAGGCTGCCCGAAGTAACTAGTAGAACCCGTTGAACCAAAATTCAAGCCTTGTGATCCAACAAAATTCGGAGTTTGACCAACTCCGGCCGCATATCCACCATAACGAGCAAAGTTTCCTCCTGAAGGATTATATGGAGTTGATAACCCCTGATACAGATTCCAAGCCGAAGCTAAGGGAGGAATACTTTGAAATGAACTAACTGTGGTGTACGACCTATTCCCATATTGGCCGAAAAATGGATTCCCAGTTCCGACGCTACTAACCCCAGGGTTAGTCCAACCTTGGAAAGGATTACTGCTTTGTCCTATAGAAGAAAAAGGCATGGATCCTATCGTTGGGTTGGAATGTGGTATATGACCACTTCCGAAAGGAAAACCATGGAATGAAGCCGATCCACTCATCATGAACATGGCGACACCAAACAGAACTGAAGGAATGCCCTGTGAATGGGCGCCAAATGGGAAGAATCCAGAACCAAAAGCATTGGTTTTGGAATTTCCACTCATGGACGGAATGGAGGTAGACCCAACTAAAGACGTGCTAGCAAAAGATCCGAATAAAGAGATGGAGGGGATGGAAATAGTTCCTTCCCCTTGTACAAATATTGGAGTCTGCACAATCGTAGCACTTGTAGAAGCCATGCTTCCAGTAGTGGTCACCGAAGGTAAGCGCATATCGTAACCTGGACTTGACGATCTATGCGTCGGAGTCACAACGTATTGTAATACGTCTGGATGACTAGATGGTAGGGGAGAATTCAGAGCTGCTAATGACTCTGAGAGTTCTTCTACCTCTATGTTATTCTCCGCTTGTAAGCGAACTCGAGAAAGAACTGGAGTGTTCCTCTCTTTTTCCACGGAAGTGCCAGGCCTTGCTTGAATACTAATGCCCCTGAGAGGAGGATCAATCCCCGATGCGTCAACTACCATGGGATGAAACCCACCAGTATTATTACCTCTGTGTCTTCTAGGAGAAGGCTCTAAAATTTGTGGTGAAAGACCACGAAGTCTTCGAGACCGTCTAGGAGATCGGTCAGCCACTTTGAATTTCTTGTTTAAGATCTAACTAAAGACTCAAAAAATTGAAAGCTAGGCCAACTAGGAGCACAGAGCACACATTATAAAGTCCCTAAAGATAACAGCCAGTCAAACAACTTCCAAGTATTTCTGCTCCGGGTGATTAGGACTGGACACCAAAATATGAGAAAGTGAATTAAGGGGCCTTCCGAAGATAGTTTGGGATGATGAGGGCCCAGTCCTATCAGCGAAGGTATCAGAGGAAGTTACGCTGACCTCCTAACAACAGCTTGTGCCGGTGCAAGCCCCTAAGCTTCAAAAGGGTGCCCTCTAGTAGTACTATCGAGAGTGATGCAATGTCGACCTCAGGTGCCATGGGATTCCCTTCCGTAGCCACCTATGTAGTTCCCTAGGAGTAGCAACTATGGATACCAACTCGTCGCAGAAGCCAGGCAGAATAGTCGTGAAGTAAGTACGGACAAGTAGGAGAGGGGATATCTCTCTTCCCTGTCTTCACAGACCCTCGTGCTTAACTCCCAGATCCAGAGCTTTCCCGGTCTTCCTAACACTATTGGATTTTCTCTCGTTATTTAGACTCCTACGTTTGAAATTTAAATGGCCTTGGAGAGTTAACTCTCCACTCGCCTAATCCAAGGCCCTAAAATCCTAAAACTTGTTGGTGTATGTAACTTAAAAGAAAAATCTTAGTGAATTTTAGTTAGCGCTTGATTTTAAAATAGGTTGTTCTTTAAGTCACGGGATGAAGGAAGTGAAACTAGTGGTGTTTTTTGACGCAAAAGAAATTAATAAAAACCTAACTATATGCACATGCACTTGTCTTTGTTTTTCGATGAAGAGAAATTTCTACAGGGTTCAAAGGAACTTCTAATAAAACAAACTTTTCTTTTCTTTTCATTAATTCACACTTCACACTCACAAAAGTTAACAAAGCTATGTATGCCTAAAAAGATATGCAAATGTATCCTAATGCAACAAATATATGCTGATGCAAGATTCAAAACAACTCTACAAATAAGAAATGAAAGTTGCTTGCTAATCAATTTTTATTTTGCCACTTAAAATGTCTAGATGGAATATGAGATGCTACCACTCATTTCGTCTAAACACTAAAAACAAATTTCAAGACAAACATAAAGAACTTTCATTCACTAAAAGGAAACCAAATGAAAAACAAGTTCAAGAAAGCAAAATGAAGTTTTTCAAAAAGTTTTCTTCAAAGCAACAACAAAAAAGTCTTTTCAAAAATGCTTTCAACAAGACTGAAACTTTACGATTTGAAAAATAGGAAACAAACACTTTTGCAAGTTGACACCACACAATGGATGAAAACTCAACAAAAATAAATGTGTTTAAAGATGCTCTTTAACAATCGAAAGCAGCAATGAAAGCTTTGGCAACAAAGACCAAAACAGATTAAAAAGACAATTTCAAGAAAGTATCAATCAAGAACTTTCATGAAACAAAGAAGTGGATGGTCACAAAAAGTGGTTTTTTCAAGCAAACAAAAAGTCACCAAAAGCAAGATTCAACACAAAGATTGAGCCCAATCTTTCTGCCCTGATGAATCAGAGTAGCCAAGATTCCAACAAGAAACCTTGCGTGCTTTTAGCAAAAAACGATGACGCTTGCAACAACAAAAACAAGACCAATACTCCTTACAATCAAAGAGAAATTGGAGTAAGGCGCTTGCTGTAAAACAAACAACTGATACTGGAAAAATTACTGTTTCAGACTGAATCAAACCACTAGACAAACCTTCAGAGACACAAAGATTTATAAATCTTGAAAATTGCAAGATATATGTGACTGTACTTATGTACATATTGTGTGTATACGTGACTATGCCTGAGGAAACCTACGTATACGCTGGTTGACTTCAGGAAACAAGCGTATATATGCTTCTGTAACTAAGGAAAACAACGTATATGAAAGATTTCAAGAAAAATAAAAAACAAACTGAAGAAACTGGCAAAACTTAAAATTCAAGAACAGACCAGACAGTAACAGCAAACAAACAGGCAACTGAGCCCTGATTGGCTTGAAAAACACCCAAACTAGCAACAACAAAAGTGTTTTCCCCAGTGGAGTCGCCAATTCTGTTGAGGGAAATGCTCCCCTAGGGCTTTTGGGTGGAAACCCTAGCAGACTGAAAGTTGTCTAAATAGAGAAACACACATTCACACAGCCATTATGCTATTATAAGCAAATTCTATAGTAAGAGGGTCGTACCTCAGGTCCTACGTTCGAGAAGTTCCTTTATGGTCCAAACCCTTCTTCAAGTCCCTTTCGCTCCTTTGTCCTGCAAAACAACCAATTCCAAAGAACACAACAGTATATGGACAAAGACTTATAAAGAAATCATCTTCATGTTATAAAGGAAGGTAGTTAGTTATAAACTTTAAACAACCATTCACATATGAATTCCAACATGAATATCATAAACATAAAGAGGATTATCAGGAACCAAGACATGTTTCTTTATTATAGACAAATAGAATGTACAAAAGGAATAATATCACCTGAGTAACCTTTCACAGGCTCCAAGCAAAGCTTCCTTCCGGATCCGTCCAGCCTCAAGCCTTTAGCATATCCCCTTCCATGACTCACCCCATGATGTCATAAATGGTAGATGAACATCAACACACAAGGAAACAAGGGTTTCCTGTACTAATGGGGGAAGTGCAGAAGGCACAAGGGTCTTCAGACCTGGTCAGGGTAAAAATCTCAGTATAATAATGTTTCTTTCTCTTTCTCTTCTCTCAGGCCTTCCCTTTGAGGTCTTTTTATACCTCTCCCAAAGTAGTTTTTTAGTTGGGAGTTGGTTGGGAACAGTTGGGCCATGGGCACTAACAGATGATCAGCAGGTAAAACCCGCGATCGCCGCCCGAAAATAAGGAGTTTTATATTTTTTTAAGTGTTTTAATACATATACGCGGGTTGGGTATATGCCTACCCGCGTATACACGTGATTAACTCAGGGCAATGTCACGTATAAGGAATAAAACACTATTTTTAAAATTTTGGACCAGGTCTGGAAGGAGGGGTTTCCCTAGGCCATGAGTGCAGCATCAAAAACCATAATAGTGAGATTTGGAGCTATAACAATAGAGAAGCCCAAGCCATTGGAAGCTATACCAAGGAGACGTAGCCCAGGAGGGGTGAGCTCCTTTATCATGTGCTTGTTGTAATGTGTTTTTGATAATGTTCTGTAAATGTTTATGCCGCTATTAAGTTTCTGGTTTATGTTAATTTTCTCATAAAATTAACATAAAAGCTCTTCATTTCACTTGCAAAAATTGATGAACCCTTAACCATAATGAAAGCATTTTGTTTATTGTCTAAGGAAGATCTTAGCACTACAAATTAATATTTTGAATTAAATCAATTTGGTATTAGAGCCTAGGTTTTCTTTGTGGAAGAAGGATTTAATTATTTGCAAGTTTATGTCATACTTACAAGGTTAAACTCAAAAGAGGCAAAGGAAAGCTCGTTGGAAGCCCTGAAGTTGGGTCAAGGGGAAGAAGAGCAAAGTTTCTACAATCTCCAACACTAGTTCAGCCTCAACTTGTAGTTGAGACTCCAGAGATCATGTCTCATGAAGGAGAACCTAAAAACATGACAAGAGTTGAGAAGACCTTCAGAAAGGCTTTCTTTGATATGATAGAGATGGTGAAGGTCCTATATGAAGAGAGGAATAGCAGGTTTCAAGGAGAAAGTTTTAAACCTCCCAAAGGAGAACACTCTTCACAAGGACGTAATGGAAAAGGAGGTAATGGGAATGGAGACAAACCTCCAACCTCTCCACCATCTTCTTCATTTTCTTCTTCACAAGCATCCACTAATACTACCCTTACTCATACTCATCATCATTCTTCAAAAGGAACTGGTAAATAACCTTTTTTAAAACTTGATGTTAAATTCGAGTTGCCCATGTATAATGGTGAAGTGAATGTAGAGAAGCTTGATAATTGGATTCATTAGTTGGAGGTCTATTGCAAGATTCAAAACCTTCAAGTAGAGGATGACATAAAGATTCAGTTAGATTCCTTGAGAATGAAGGGTGCAACACTAGTATGGTGGGAATCAAATACCCAAGAGGAGATTAAAAAACATGGTAATATCTCAATTTATTGGAATGATTTCATTGTTGCAATTAAAAGAAAATTATACCCTCTAGCTTATATGTAGAAAACCATTATGAATTGGTAGAACTTTAGACAACGTAAAGGTCAAAATGTGCAAGATTACACCCAAGAATTTAGAAAAAGGTCTCTGATGTTAGGTGTAGATTTGCAGTCATAGGACACATTGCTGAAGTACATAATTGGTTTACATAGTTACCTTAGGAATACTATCTCAATGTTTAATCCCAATAATCCTGATGATGTGTGTGTGCAAGCCACTCATCTTGAGGCAGGAGGGAAAAAACCCTAGAAGAAGGTAGTAAAAATCCATTTAAGAGTAAGAGAAAAGAAAAAGTTTTCAAAGGGAAGGCAAAGAAAAATGCATCTATCAAAAACGAGAGAACATTACATGAAAACATTGTTCCAGAGAGGGTCAAAATGAAGCTCATTGTTGGAAGATTCATCCCAAAATGAAACCAAAAAGAAACAAAAATAAGGGAAAACAGAAGAAAAATGCAACCACTCAACAAGATTTGGGATCTGATTCGAGCGATGAAACTAAAATCACAACCATGGGGTTAAAAGGAAAATAATCCATTGCTATCACTAGTTCTTAAGAGTCACAAAGTGAAACTCTAAATTAGAAGAGAAGAATAGAAGTTTTTCACATAAGGGTGATCTTAGAACATAACAAGATTGATACGTTGTTCGATAACGGTTCTCAAGCCAATATTATCTCAGAAAACATTATCAAGAGTTTAAATCTGGAAATTGTTCCACATCATAAACTGTATCCACTTGGATGGGTATGTGACAATGCACAATTGTAGGTTACTAGAAAGTGTAAACTGGGGTTCGATATTACTTCAAATTTCATAGATGAAGTTGAGCTTGACGTTGTGCTGTTAGATATTTATGGCATGGTTTTGGGCAACCCGTACCTTTATGAAAGAAAATCTATCTTCCATTGACATGAAAATAAATATCATTTATTCAAAAATGGGGTAAAATGTATTGTGAGATCTCACAACAAGAAAACAAATCCCGTACCTTTATGAAAGAAAATCTATCTTCCATTGACATGAAAATAAATATTATTTATTAAAAAATGAAGTAAAATATATTGTGAGAGCTCACAACAAGAAAACAAATCTTTCGCTTGTTAATGCAGTGTAGATGAAAAGACTGGTGAATATGAGCAAGAATTTTGTGCTTCTCATGATCAAAACCAAAAATGATGTTGATAATGAATATTTTAAAGGTTGTGGTTCAGATTTGAAATCTGGATTGGTTGACGTAGTTAACTAATATGATAAAATGTTTCAGGAACCAAAGGGATTACCTCCAAATAGAGGAATCCAACACGAGATACAGTTGCAACAAGATTTTCCTCTTCCTAACATTGGCATGTATAGGATGTTAGTGATGGAAAGCGTAGAAATTAAGATGCAAATCCAAGAGTTGTTGAATAAATGGATCACCAGACCATCTTCCCAGCCTTGTGGTTCACCTACTTTCTTGGTGCCAAAGAAGGATGGAAAATGGCACATGTGTGTGGACTTTCACACATTAAACAAAATTACGGTAAAGAACTGTTACCCACTGCCTCGAATATATGATTTATTGGATCAATTGAAAGATGCAAAGTATTTTACTAAGTTGGACTTAAGAAGTGGCTACCATAAAATTAGAATAGCTGAAGGAGACATTTGGAAGACATCATTCAAAACAAAACAGGGTTTGTTTGAATGGCTAGTTATGCTATTTGGTTTATGTAATGCTCCTGCTACATTCATGTGTGTGATGAATGATGTGTTGAGGCCATTTCTTGATGAATTTTTCATAGTATACTTAGATGAAATCTTGATTTTAAGTAAATCTTGTGATGAACATGTCATGCATTTAAGAAAAGTACTTGATGTCTTGAAAAAAGAATAGTCACGTCTTAATATGTCAAAGTGAAAATTTGGAAAGAATCCCTTAGTTTACTTGGGTCATAGTGTTGGAGGAGGTGAGTTGAAAATAGATCCCCCCAAGGTTGATTTCATTGTGAATTGGCCAAGTCCTAAGATAGTTACAGAGGTAAGAAGTTTTCTAGGAGAAACTCAATATTGGAGGAAATTCATTGCTAATTTTTCTCTTATAGCAGTTCCTTTGCATGCGTTGACCAGTGTGAAAAATGTTTTTCAGTGGGGAGGAAAAAATCAAAATGCCTTTGATGCATTGAAGGAAAATATCAGTACAACTCCTGTACTCGCACTTCCAGACTTGAGACAGTGATTTGAAATTTAGACAGATGTTGGTGACTATGCTATGGGTGCAGCCCTCATGCAACATGGTAAGCCTATCTATTTTCATTCGGAAAATTTCAATGGTGGAGTGATTAACTATCCTACATATGACAAGGAATTGTATGCATTGGTGCAAAGTGTGAAAAAATGGAAACACTACCTGATGGGTAAGGAAAAATCATTCACACTAATCATCAACCATTGCAATACTTGCAATATCAATCAAAGTTGCAGCAATCAAGGCAGTTTCGATTGATGGGTTTCCTTCAACAATTCCACTTGGTAATCAAGTATAAGAAAGGTATCTACAATAAAGTTATTGATATGCTTTCTAGGTCGATTGTTAGTGCAACTACTTTACTCAAGCATAATTTTGTTTTACATGAAATTATATGGAGAAATATTCATTAGATAATTAATTTCGAGATGTTTATGCAAGCTTGAGTCAATGTAACCAAGTAGAGGAATTGGATTATCATTTGCATGAAAACTTGTTGTACCATCTTGGCAAGCTTTGTATTTTGTAGGGAGAAAGAGTTACCATCATAAGAGAAGCACATACTTCTCTTATTTCTAGTAATTTCAGTGTAAGTAAGATGGTGGCACATCAACAGAGGTATTGTTATTGGCCTCATATGCTTGAAAGTGTGCGTTGTTTTATTAAATGATGTACATTATGTGCAATCAGTAAGCCTTGCAATAGGAAGTTAGCATTGTACACACCAATTCCTATTCCTTCACGATCATGGGAGAGTGTTTCTATGGATTTTGTAGGAGGTCTTCCATTGTCGAAAAGAGGTCATGGTTATTTGTATGTAGTTGTGGACAGGTTCAACAAAATGTGTATTTTTATGCCACTTAAAAAGAAAGTTATAGTTGAACAAACTGCTCATTTATTCTTTCAGAATGTTTGGGTGAATTTTGGATTGCCCACATCCATGTTAATGATTGAGACTCTCTCTTTGTGGGGAATTTTTAGTTAAACTTGTGGGGATTCATGGACACCAAACTAAAAAAGAGTACAACCTTTCAGCCACAAACAGTTGGTCAAACAAAGGTAGTGAACATAACATTGATACATATCTTGTGTGGGTATTGCAGCAAGCATCCTAAGTTGTGGGATGAATAGTTGCACTATATTCAACATGCTTACAATTGATCCAAGCAATATTCCACTCAAGCTTCACCATTTGAGGCATGCATGGGATACTTGCCTAAATCTCCTTTAGATTTTATTTTTGGAAAATATGTTGCTATTGAGGGTCATAGCGACATAGAAAAATCAAGAAAGTTCATTGAACAAATCCAATTAGTGCACCAAAAGGTTCAATAACATCTTGAGAAAAGCCAAGGGAAGTACAAAGAAAGGCATTACAAGCATTGTCAAGATCACAAGTTCCAAGTTGGTGATGAATTTTGGCTTCACATTAACAAAGAGAGGCTCTAAGGAGAAGGTAAAAAGTTCAAACCAATTAGATATGGTCCATTCAAAATTTTGGAAAAGATTGGTAACAATGCCTTCAAGTTGGATTTCCCTTCATATATGAAAATTTATGTTGTTGTTAATGTTGAGAATTTAAGGTTGTGTGAGCCTCCCTTGATTGAAGATCAAGGAGAGAATATTCAAATTCCATCAATTGAAGACTTTTCTCTAGAATTTCTTGATGTGCTTCAACAAGACATTATAATTGACAAAACAACAAGGACATCAAAAAGGGGAAGTATTGATTATCTTCGAGTGGGGATCGAAGGTAAAATTCCTTCAAAATCCAAATGGATAGAGCTTGGAAAGGTGATAGAATTATACCCTCACCTATTGAACAATTTAGAGTGATCCTTTTGGGGTCCAAAAGGCTTCCAGTGGGGAGGAGTGATCAGATGCTGAAAATTATGCTCAAAAATCAAAGTGTCAAAATTTTGTTAAACTTAGCTTTAGATCAAAGAGCTCGTCATTTTGATTCCAATGGTGTAAATGAACTCAAATCTGATCTCGTATGCAAAAGTTAGAGAAAGTCAAAGTTCAGATTTGACTTGCTCACATGGCAAGATTGGATGATGTGGTAGGTTCCATTAGTGAATCAGAAGGTACTAAGTGGTAGGTCGCCATTGGTCCATGCATATCACAATCACACTTCATTGAAGGGAGGTGTTACAAAATTGACCCTTGGAAAGATTAGGGTTGCAATGTGATAATCGCATATTGCACATCACAATAGGAAAGTGGGTCGAAATTACGAAAAATTGGCCCTCGATAGGTTTGGGTTGCGATGTGATATTGCTATCACAAATCAAAATGATGCAAAGTCCCACATTATTATTACCACCGAGGCATCATTGAACTACAATTTGCAAATAAGTTCATAGATGCAAAATGTCATAAGTTCTAGTTTAATGTCCTGTCAGGCCCGCCGAATCGCAATTGCATATCACCACTCAGTTCACAGTTCATAAGACTGCAGAACTCCACCAATTGGGATTTACAATAAGAAAGCTAGTGCTGATGGATTAAAGCCTACCATGCAGTGAAACTCTCACTCAGTTGGTGGATTTTAGGAGTGAAATTATGGGTTCTTGTCGAATATGGAGCAATTTGTGGAATGAATAGTGGGAGAACTCGGAGAAGTCATAACTTCTTCAGTTTTCCACCAAATTGGTTGCAACAAGAGGCTAGATAGCCATTTTTTAGTATTTTGGACTCATTGAAGTAGGTTTCAGAAGCATTTTAGCATTGTAAACACATATATTTACACTTTTGAGCATAATAAAGAGGCCCAAGCCATTGGAAGCTAGACCAAGAAGAAGTAGCCCAGGAGGGGTGAACTACTTTATCATGTGCTTGTTGTAATGTGTTTTTGATGATGTTCTGTACGTGTTTATGATGCTATTCAATTTTTGTTTTATGTTAAATTTCTCATAAAATTAACATAAAAACTCTTCATTTCACTTGCAAAAATTGATGAATCTTTAAGTACAATGAAAGCATTTTGTTTATAATGTGAGGAGGATCTTAGCACTGTAAACTAATATTATGAAATAGATCAGTGTCACTAGTAGAAAACTAAAGGATTTTTCAAGTGAACCAAAACGATAACACAACCAAAGGTATTTACTGACCGTAGATGGTAAATTTATATACTATAGGACTAAATGAGTCGAAGTTGATCATGTGAGAAATTTTTTGATTACCGGTCATTAGCATATACCATTAAAAAATGTGAGACAACTCACCAATAATGATAATGAGTGTTAAGGTACCCTAATACAATATAACAAGTGTGAATAAATATGTTGAATTCAAACACTTGAAAGGATCTATTAATCAAGAATATTGATGTATTCTCATTTTCGATAGTGAAGGAGTCTACCACTGATGACTGCAAACCCTAAGGCACTGGAAAAAAAAAATGATTGTTTTATACCTTGTTCTCGGAGAATTGAGTTGAGGTTGATGGGAAATGATCCATTGGAAGGAAGGCATTAAGGCATCCCACATCAACTAGTGTGAGTGTAACCCGTAGGCCAATAATTTAGAAGAAGAAAGATGAAGTAACCATTCTGAAGTACATTTTTTGACGTACACAAGATGTGGCTAGCACATGACAGAAATCCTCCACACCAAAGAATAATGAAAGATGACATAGAGATGAGGAATCCACCAATAGGATCAAAGGAAACCAAGGTACTGCATGAATCCCAATGTGTGATAATGTAAGATGGCGTTGAACACAAGGGAAACCACTCAATCAAAGACCCATAATATTGATTGATGTTCATCACAAGGTCACCTATCAAGGACGTAAATAGGGCTAGGGTGTGACTCTAGGTCTACTCTCAGAGCAATTTGTCAGAGTCGATAAGAAAAAACCCGCCAATAAGAAGTCAATGGAGACCTTCTTAACTAACATGAGTGAAGGACCATGTAGCTAATTTGATACTAAGAATAACTTGACAGATTGGGTATGGCCGACAGAAATGAGTCAAGAGACACCATAGAATGGCTGACACTAGGTTTACTTCACTTGAACAAAATCATAAATTGATGTGACATTGTGGTAGCATAAGATAAATTTGTATGAGTTTGCAATGTATGAGGCATTAAAAAATCTTTATATGATTGGAAGAGACAACCAACTAGAGGAGGAATGACTTAAGAACAAGGTTACGAGTTCCCTAAATCCAAACTAAGTCCCATCCTGATGGATGAAATACTCATTTTAATTTCTTTGTTCAAGGGCAACACTAATGACTCTTGTTTCCATCAAATAATAAAGAAACTCTTGCATTCCTACTCTTTTTTTTGGAATATTTGTTGTTTTTTGTCTTTTTCATATTTAAAGTCGGAAAAAAAAAAGAATTTCTATAATACAGTGGAGAGAGTAAGTGGACTTGTTCTTGGGACTGGAACAATCCTATGCTCAATGCAAGGTGGCAAATGCTAGTCATTACACTTAGGGAATGTTCTCTCCATAGAAAAAATAGGTGTCAAGTCACAAAGGCTGATGAATGCATGGTTTGAACTTGTAAAAATTCATGATAAAATATAGCTTATACAAGAGTCCAAATGAAGCCATCTTAAGGAAAAAAGAGGTACAAGTAGTCAAAATTCAATGTAGTAGTATAGCTTAACACATGGGATCCTCTAGGGTATAATACCATAAAATAGTGAAGAAGAAGAAGAATGAGGCTTCAACACAAAGTCATCGCACCACTAAAGAGGACTCTCGAGCCTAGACAATTCTTGTAGCATGAGTGACATATTCTAGAGAGGATATAACTAGGAATCCCATTGTAGGAAATGATCTACCACCATGTTACAATTTTATAAGACGATGAGTGAAAGTGGTTAAAAATCGCAACATAATGGGGTCAGCCCTATGGAAAAATATTGCAATATGAGGTCATGATGCATAACGCAATGGAAAGGTGATATGTCTTAACCTATATGCCAATTTTGAAAAATGATACCTTCCATGATAGGTCAAGGACCATGGAGCTGAAGCGATGGAAAAACATCACTAAGTCTTTGTTACCCTAAAAAATAACCTCTCCCAACACTTACAAGCAAAAAGTCAAAAGCTCATAAGATTATAAAAATTAAAATCATGAACTTCAGAAAAGTGGGCTTTTAAATTTTGATTATAAAAAGAGCTTTGGACTCACCCCAATTCATTTTCACCATCCAAGTGTTGAGAAGAGGGCTCTTAGAGAAAATTTAGGCAAACGTATCTAATCACATCCACCGACGAATTCATCACACACAGTCTCTAGGTAACTTGTATCCTTAAAATTATCCATTTGATCGAAGATTTCATGATTTAAATCAATTTAATGGAGGGATTGTTTTCTTTCAAAAAATGCTCATCATATATGCAGGTTGATAATTTGAAAATCGAGCATAGAAGACCTTATATGTAAGGTTTCTAAGGGAAAGTCGCGTGTGTACACAACTATCTCTTACAAAATATGTGTATGTGCAAAGTATGATTGAAAAACTTAGTTTCTAATGAATGAAATCCCTCAATATTACAGGATGACGATCATTTGGAGAGAGAGAGAGAGAGAGCATAATGATGTTTATAATGAAGTTTTAAGTGATCAAAAAGCATTGGATGGATTAAAAAATTGTGGATTGCCAAAATTATTCATGATGCCCACCATGAGAACATAGACTCGGTTTTTGGAAATGTTAGTTCATTATTGGGACCCAGAGTAGGAGTTATTCATCATAGATCACATGCCTTTACAGATCGAAGTAGAACATATCTATTGTTGGGATGTGGCCCCCTGGCTCAATTTTAGGGTTAAAATAACCCAAGTTTTGATATATTTTTTGTTAGTAATGTAAAGAATCTGTGATTTGTGGATGTGAAGCACGTAGATGATTAGGAGTAAAAGGGGTTTTACCCCTTGTTTATGTAAAGTTTGAGTCGGTTTTGAGATCGACCCATGGTCTGCAGACCATGGGATTGTATGAAAAAGGCTATAAATAAGTGTAAGGCATAATCATGGATGTAATGGGTTAGTAAAAGAAAAGTGATAGTGCAGAGAAGTGGGTCAGATAGGAGAAGAAAGGCTCTGTAGCTGAGTGCGTAGAGGCCTAGGTAGAGTCTGCAGCTGAGTGCATAAGGTAGTTTTGAGTCTGTAAACCTGAACTAAATATCAATAAAGAAGATTATCGAAGAATTCCTATGTATATATGTTTGTCTCTGTTTACTTCTATTTACGATATATGTTGTTCATGAATAATGTGTTTATAAAATATTGGTCTAATAATGTGTGATCCTCTTGAATAAGTCTTAATAGATGTACGCAATGCATGTTAATTAGACTATGATGCATTTTGTTATGTTTACTAAATAACTTAAGTAGATCTGTGCAAAAAATAATTTAGGATTGTTCTCTAATGCGCATAAGTGGATAAATCAACTGTTAAGAGTCCACAAAGGCTGATCGTAGACCTTTGCGAAGGTTTGAAGATTGTTTTAGTAGAGTTACAATACCGAGCCCTAAGGGCTTATTGAACTACGTGAAGGCAGATTTAAAGCGCTAGAATACATCACACTCTTCTTTGGATGCAAAAAATTGGTTCTTGCATCCCCCCATACTGCTTTAGGTGAGACTACAGCCTACGCTATGCGGGTTTTTGCTGAAAGGGCTAATAATGTAGGGATTTGTTGGTTAGCGGAACTAACTCAGAACTTGGGTTAGGACCCCCAAATCTAAAAACTAGTTCTGTTGCTAGAACAGGGATATGATTGAAAGAGATGTGTGTGTGATGTCACATCATTGGAACCTGATGTAGAAAGAAATTGAAAAGTGTGTAGATAGAAAAATTCACGAATTCACGATGCAGGAAAACAAGAATCTACACATGTCAAAGGAGCAGTGGTTGGATAGGTATTTGTATAAGGAGATACATGAAATTTTCTTTTGTGCCTTCCCGATCAAATTATACGATTGGTTAGCTAAGTTGGCAGAGGTTAAGGGAGGTGGAAGCTTGATGGTCCAATAGTGTGGACTCGAGAACTGGTAGGACGATTAGAAGCCTCTGAAGACAAGATCATGTGGGTCATCGATCACTGGCTCGATCGAATTATAGGAGGATTTTTTATTGAATTCGTAGTTATTACCTCAATCAGCTACAGTGAAGCGGAGTGACGATTTTTCAAGGGACCACGGGGCAAGTATTTAACATCTTTGAATACCTGGATTAAAATATTGTTATGTGAAAAACAATTTATGCCATTCCCTAGATGTTCAAAGCTACGTGAAGTGGAAAAATATTTAGAGATTGAAAGAGATTAGTTCCTAAATATAGCCCATTGATTGGAACTCCTTCGAGTGACAATGAGGGAGCGGTACAGGTCTCACCGTGGAGTGTTGTCCAGCTGATAACATAGGTATTTCTACAAACACATCATCCATCCACTCCAACTCCACCTCCACCTCCACCGCATACACCTTCGCCCACAGCCCCACCATTTCCACTGCCTTTCAACATGTTAAACACAATGAAGCTGCCAATTTTCAAGGGCATAGGGAGTGAAGATACAAAGTAGTTATGGTTTGTTGAAAATGTTGCGTGGATATCACAATAGATTACTGATGACAATATAAAGAAGGCACAATTTGTTACCAATCTGCAGGATCATGCGCTGACTTGGTATATTAGGTATTGTTTTGATAATCCTCTGGCATTGTTAGCAGAGACTAAGGATGCTTTAAACAAAGAGTTTAGTAATCCTAAGTCTAACTCATAGCTAGTAGTTGGATTTAAGGAAATCATGATGATGGTTGATGTGACGCCTTGGGAAATTAGATCAAAGGTTGAAATGTGTGATTCGAGAAGCTAACATGTAGCTCACAGATGGTCAGCATCGCAAGTGGTTTATAACTTCACTTTTACTTCACCCGAGAATTTCTCTATCGTAACAGAAGATAGGAACTCAGGCAAAAGCTTTGGAAATCATGATGAGGTTACATGTAATGCCCATTCAGGATGTGGCCTTGGGAGTACAACAAATTCAATCTCAGTTACAAAGCCTCTGCTTAGAATTGCAGATCTTGAAGAAAGACAAAGAGACTAAACTAGAGGTGCGTGCGCAAGTTTCGTGTCTGAAGTGTAAAATCTAGGGGCACGATAAAGACCATTGTCCCATATTCATGAATTATATTGTAGAAGGGGGACCAATTCCCCTAAGGCTAGAAGCTCCAATAGGACCAAGCATGGGGGTTGTGCTATGGTGTGGTATTTATCAGGTTTTTGGACAACATGTGACAAATAACTATCATTTTCTTCAAAAGTTCATCCAGACACCTCAGGAGTTGTTATGTAACTTCTGTAAATCAGTGGGCCATGATGATTTCCATTGTCGTAGCTATGATTTGATGATGGAAAGAACCCCTACATACCACATAAAAGCAAAAACTTGGCCTCTAGGGTAGGGTGCCAGAGGAGTGCGTGGAGGATATCAGGAACGAGGGCGAGGCTGAAGAGGAGGAGGGCCCGGTAGAGGCCGATGATGGGTTATCTGTTACAACTGCAGGACACCAGGGCATTATGCACGGGAGTGTCAGAATTAGACATACTTGTCATGTCAATGCTGCAACTAATTTGACCACACTATAGAAGAATGCCTAGTGCTAATAGCAAAGATGCAATAGAAGAAGGTGCAACCTTAGTAACCTACACAGAACTTACAAATGATGAGAGTTGAGCCATGTGAAGAGGATCAGAGCGTGAATCTAGTGTTGAGAAGTGAAATAATGACTGGCGATGATAAAGGTGAATAGATGGAAGAGGATGGATGGGTTTGTAAAGCCCCAGAGAAGGAAGTGGGTTTTTATCTGGCACACACTAAGGAAACACTTATGGAGGTGGATAAATTCTTGCCTAAGACATCCACCTTAGGAAGTTAGGACATGATGTAAGGCACTAGCACACCTGCAATGGTTGACCCCTTTGTTCTTACTATGTTCTTGGAGACCTACATGAAACTGTTGTGTGATAGAAAATTTGTGAAAGGCTTGTAGGAGTTAATAAACACATGCATTAGCAGAGAGAATGCCCTTGATGGAAACCATGTAGTTAGAAAATTTGGAAAACATAAGGCAAGAACAGGGCATGAGATGAGGCTCACTGCGCAGATAATAGATTATGAGATGGACTAGGTCATCTTGGATTTGGGGTCCGATGCAAACATTTTTCCAAAACAAACATGGGAAAGAATGGGGAGACCTGCGCTACAGTGGTCCCTGATTCAGATCAGAATGGATAACCAACAGAAGATCATCCCTATGGTACGATTATATGGATTAATAGTTAATATAGAAGGTGTGAGCATGATGCTTGACTTCGAAGTGATAGAGATCATTGATGATAGTAACCCATACTTTGCATTCCTAAGAATTGATTGGGCCATTAACATGAAGGGGGTCATCAACTTGAGAAAGAGGACAATGTTGTTTGAAAGGAAATCGCTTTGAGTTGTAGTGCCATTGGATCATGCAGAAAGGGCGTACTACACTAAACCATTCTGCAATTATGAAGAAAGTGAAGATGAACTGGATCATATCTACAAAATAACAGCGTGAGACTAGGACTGGATTAGTCCAACAATAGATGGACAGATTGCACGGGACTAGGAGACTTCTTGCACCTCTGATTCAGATGAAGAGTTGGAACATTGGTAGAATTGGCTGCATGAAGTATCCACACTATGGTGCAATATGATGACGAAGTCACTGTGTTGTGTTTCATCAGAGGTAAGAAAATTACCCTATTATGATGGTTTGACTGACGTGGATAAGTTTTTGGATGCATTCAAGCGCGAAGACCCTAAGGATCACTGCTTCCAAGAATTAGATTTGGCACTGCATGCTACATGTTATTCTCTTAACCTGAAGACGATACTAGAATTCCAAATATGCGGAAAAATATACCCAGAACATAGAACAATGAGAAATAAAAACAAGTATTTTATTATTCACAAAGAAATGTTCACTTACCTCTTCGAGGGGGTAACCTCCAATAGAGTTGACCTCAATTACAAAATAAGAAATGATGATCCTCGAGGGGAGTCTCTATCCTTTATATAGGATTCATACATGCAATACCATGGGGAAATACCATGGTTCTTATTAATGCTATCTATCTAATACCATGGCCCATTTTCAACCAGCTGTGGTCCCTTCACTAAATGCGAATTAACCACTTACAATTATTAATATGGGCTTTATTGACTCTTTAATTAACTATAACTATGACTCGATCCTATTACATAAATAAGGGGGTTAGGGTTGGACCCTAACATGCCCTCCCCCATAAGAATAGCCTTATCCTCAAGGCTGAAGCTGTGGAAACTGGTGAAGGATAGTGGCTAGTTCCCAGGTTTAATCTTCCGGAGAGGTATCTTTCCACTTGATGAGGACTTCCTTGATCGTGCAACCATGCAGGTGCCATTCTCATGTGTCAAGAACTTGTTCAGGTTGGAGCCAGATTGACCCTTCTTCATCCACTTCAGGTAGACTAGTTCGAATTCTACAATGGTTCCCAATCACTTTCTTGAGGCATGAGACATGGAAGACTAGATGGATTTTTGTAGTGGGTGGCAAAGCTAGCATGTAGGTGACTTCTTTAATGCATTAAAGTACTTGATACAGTCCATAGAATTTTGGAGATAATTTCTGACAACCCTTGTCTTTGAGTGATGTTTTCTTATATGGTTGCAGCCTCAAAAATACGTGATCCCCTTCTTGAAATTGGCATTCTGAGCGATGTTTATTTACCTATTTCTTCATGTGATTTTGGGCTTGATGAAGATTCTCTCTAAGGTGGGCCAACATGGTTGTGCGGTTCTGTAGGAGTTGATCCACTGCTTGTACCTTAGAGCATCCCTTGATATAAGAAGTAGGGGAAGGACATAGTGGATCATAAACTACTTCATATGGAGTCATTTTGGTGGTGGCATGATAGCTGGTGTTATACCACCATTCGGCTAGAGGTAACCACTGTACTCAGAGATGTTGCTTTTCTGAAGTGAAACACCTAAGGTAGGTCTCTAGACATTTGTTGATTGCTTCAATTTGACCATCAGTTTGTAGATGATAGGAAGTACTAAGTTGTAGTTGGGTGCCTTGTAGCTGGAAGAGTTCCTACCAAAAGTTACTGGTGAAGATCGAGTCATGATTAGAAACAATGGCAGTGGGCATGCCATGTAATTTGAAGATATGATCTATGAAAGATTAAGTGACCAAATTCGGTGTAAAAGGGTGGGGTAGGGTGCAAAAATGAGCATACTTAGAAAGTCTGTCCACAACCACCATGATGACTGACTTGTTTCCTGACTTTGGAAGACTCATAATGAAACCCATAGAAACCTCCATCCAGATTGAGGCTGGGATGGGCAATGGTTGTAATGTGCTTGGGGATTTGACTGTTTCTCCTTTGTGGCACTGACAGACGTCACATTCAGCTACAAAAATAAGAATGTCCTTTTTCATGCCTACCCAAAAAAATGATCTTCGAGTGCAAGCATATGTATTATCAAAGCCTGAATGTCCTGCAATGGGAGATGAGTGCAACTCCGCCAAAATGTGGCTTTTTAGGGTGGATGTTGGTGATATTGCAACTATGTTCTTGTAGCGAAGAATCTCATCCTGCCACGAGTAGCCCGCTATGGAATTTGGATCTGCCTACAATTGATTAATGAGTTGGGAGAGCGAGGGATGTGAAAACCATTCCTTGTGAGGCTCTTCAACCCATTCTGGAATGGGAAGGGAAATTGTGAGCAGGGTACTTTCCTCCTCAAATTGGCAGGATAACACATTTGCTACAATATTTTCATACCCTTTCTTGTAAATTATCTCATAATCATATCCCAACATTTTTGCGAGCCATTTATTTTGTTGTGGTGAGGACAGGCGTCTCTCCAAAACATATTTAAGGCTTTGATGGTCTATGCGGATTTGGAAACATCGCCCCAATAAGTATGGCCGCCAGGTAACTATTCAGAGGTCTTTGTTTCAGTTGGATGTATACCCTAGGAATTTTGTACACCCCTCCACACGGGGGGGTGTAGGGGCCAGAGGTCCCCTAACGGGGGCTCGAGGGCAGCGCCCCCGAAGCTAAAAATAAATGTAAAATTACCTTGTAAAAGTATAGTAATTTCTAGTCAATCTGGGCTGTTCATTAGGCGGATGATCTGATGGTGGAACTTATGTTTAGTTTAGGGTTTTTTGCCCTAGAAGGAAACCCCTCTCTTTGCATGAGGGCATTGTATTAAGTTTGTGTAATATATGTGTATTCTCTGAGTGAGAAGCAGAGAGGTGAGACTGTGAGAGAAAATAGAGGATATTACAACGGATCTGCTGTAGGTTGTGTCTCTTCATTTTGCTGGATAATAGAAAGGAAGGACTGGTTGTTCGGGGTCAACGTAGCCCAAACTGGGTGAACCATTTATATCTGTGTCTCTCTTGTTTTATGTATTTTATGTGTTTATATTTTTGCAATATTTAATGTGTTCCATTGCTCCGTAATATATAATTTTATAACAACTGGTATCAAAGCTCAAGGTCTATTTGGCTGATAAACTCACAGGAAAGAAGGGTTCCTCATTCGAGTGGGAGCAATGGCGGAAGATGGTAAGTTTAGGGTTGAGACATTTAACGGCCAAAACTTCTCGCTGTGGAAGATGCAGATGGAAGATTATCTGTATCAGAAAGATCTATACCTACCATTGGGCAGAAAAGCAAAGATGCCGACAGGTATGACAGATGAAGAATGGAAACTTCTCGATAGAAAGGCACTCGGAGCAATACGGTTGTGCCTCGCAACATCGGTCACCTTCAATATTTCAAAGGAAACAATGGCAGAGGGTTTGATTAAGACATTGGAGAAACTATATGAAAAACCCTTGGCCTCAAACAAGGTATTTCTTATGAAACGATTATTTAATATGAAGATGTCAGAAGGTGGATCTGTTACAGACCATTTAAATGATTTTAATACTGTTACAAGTCAGTTATGTTCTGTAGGGGTAATCTTTGATGATGAAGTTAGAGCTCTGTTATTCTTGTGCTCATTACCATAAAGTTGGAATGGTTTAGTAATGGCCATTAGTAACTCTGTTTCTGGATCTAGTACTTCAAAGTTTGATGATGTTGTCGGTGCTATCCTTAGCGAGGAAATGAGACTGAAAAGCTCCGGTGAGACATCAGGTAATGCTTTGAGTGCAGAGTCTAGGGGAAGAAAAATGGAAAGAGGAAAGAGCTCAGGATATCATGGTAAATCAAGGAAAGGCACATCCAAGTCCAGATCGGGGATAGTGTGCTAGAAATGTGGAAAGAAAGGACACCTAAAGAAAGATTGTAGATCTCGGAAGGGAAAAGAAGGAGATGAACAACAAGAAAACAATCATGAAGAAAATGTGACAGGTGAGATGTTACAAGATGCTTTGATTCTTTCTTTTGAAAATATTACTGATTCATGGGTGGTAGATTCAGGGGCCTCATTCCATGCCACACCTGATAAGAAATACTTTCATGACTATGTTCAAGGATATTTTGGATAAATTCGTTTGGGTGATGATAAACCCTGTAAAATTGTTGGAACGGGTAAGGTTCTTGTAAAACATTAGAATGGAAACCAATGGCTACTAAAGGAGGTAAGGCATGTTCCAGATCTCAAGAGAAATCTGATTTCAATAGGGTAGTTAGGCGGTGAAGGTTGTGTGACAACTTTCACAGATAAAGCTTGGAAGGTCACCAAAGGAGCCCTAGTAATAGCAAAAGGTGAAAAGGTTGGTACATTGTATTTATGCAATGGTATTTCTAACTCTGTTAATGCTTTAACTTCCAAAGGCGCAGATGTAGCACTATGGCATCATAGGCTCGGGCACATGAGTGAAAAGGGGATGAAGATTCTTCACTCAAGGAATTTGTTGCCATGTTTGAAGAATGTTGATTTGGACTTCTTTGAGAACTGCATTTATGGAAAACAGAAGAGAGTTAGATTTCTCAGAGTTGGGAAAGAAAAGAAGAGTGAAAAATTAGAGCTTGTGCATACAGATGTATGGGGACCTTCTCAAGTATCATCTCTCGGTGGCTTTGATTATTATGTTACTTTTATTGATGATGCAACTAGAAAAACTTGGATTTATTGTATTAAGAATAAATCTGATGTATTTGACACTTTCAAGAAATGGAAAGCTTTGGTTGAGATTGAGACGGGAAGGAAATTGAAGTGTCATAGATCAGATAATGGAGGTGAATATTGTAGCAAAGTGTTTGATAGGTACTGTTCAGAGCATGGAATTTGCAGAGAGAAGACAATGCCAAGAACATCACAAGAAAATGGTGTGTCAGAAAGGATGAATAGAACAATCATGGAGCGTGCAAGGTGCATGAGATTGCATGCAGGATTGGCTTTACAATTTTGGGCAGATGTTGTAGATATTGTTGTTTATCTAATAAATAGAGGGCCTTCAAGTTCCTTAGATGGTGGTGCTCCAGAGGAAGCATGGACAGGTAAAAAGGTAAATTACTCTTTTTTAAAGCCTTTTGGTTGTGAGGCCTTTGTCCATATTGATAAAGAAAATAGAACAAATCTTGAGGCAAAGTCAAAGAAATGTACCTTTATTGGATATGGTGTTAATGATTTTGGTTATTGTTGATATGATTACGAAAATCACAAAATCATTAGGAGCATAGACGTAATATTCAATGAAAAGGTCTTGTATAAGAATCAGTTGCAGGAAAAGAAATAGGAAAAAGAAAACAAGGAATATGTAGTCCTTGATGAAATCACTGAAAAAGTAAAGGTGCTTGAAAATAATAATAATCAACAACCACCACAATAGAAACAGGCACCCCAAACACCTAAAAGTGGTGTTAGAAGATCTACCAGGATAAGTAGACCCCCTAAACGATACTCTCCTTCGTTATATTATTTATTGTTGACTAATTCTGGTGAACCCGAATGTTATGAAGAAGCAATGCAAGTTGAAAGTAGGAAGAAGTGGGAGGTAGCATGGAAGATGAGATGGACTCCTTAATGCATAACCAGACTTGGGACTTAGTTAGGTTTCCTAGAGGAAAAAATACATTGAAGAATAAATGGGTTTACAGGTTGAAGGAAGAAGATGGAGGAAAACGAAGGTACAAAGATAGACTTGTGGTGAAGGGGTTTGCACAAAAGAAAGATATCGATTTTGATGAAATATTTTTTCCTGTTGTTAAAATGACTTCAATCAAAACTATTTTAAGTCTAGTAGCAGTTAAAGATTTGCGCAGTTAGATGTAAAGATAGCCTTTCTCCATGGGGATTTGGAGGAAGAGATATATATGTAGCAGCCACAAGGATATGAGGTGAAAGGGAAGGAGAAACTAGTGTGTAGGTTGAAGAAGAGCTTGTATGGCTTCAAACAGGCTCCAAGGTAGTGGTATCTAAAATTTGACAAGTTTATGTCTGAACAAGGTTATACTAAATGTCACTCTAATCATTGTGTTTATCTGAAAAAGCAAAATGATGGCAGCTATATTATATTGTTATTGTATGTAGATGACATGCTTGTTGCAGGGTCTAACATGGAGGAAATAAATGTGCTCAAAAAAAAATTGGCAAATTCATTTGCAATGAAGGAGTTGGGAGCTGCAAAACAAATCCTTGGTATGAGAATCACTAGAGACAGGAAAAATTGCAAATTAACATTGTCTCAGAATGAGTACATATAAAATGTGTTGAAAAGATTTAATATGCACAATGCAAAACCAGTTAGTACACCTTTTGCTAGCCATTTCAAACTTAGTAAGGAAATGTGCCCAAAGACCCAAGAAGACATGCATTATATGTCTAAAGTTCCATATCCATCCACAGTTGGAAGCTTAATGTATGCAATGGTCTGCACAAGCCCTGATATTTCACATGCAATGGGAGTTGTAAGTAGGTACATGAACAATCTAGGAAAGGAACATTGCATGGCAATGAAATGGATTCTTAGATATTTGAAAGGTACCATAAATCAACATTATGCTTTGGTGGTTCAAACATTTCTCTATAGGGATATGTCGATGTAGATATGGCAGGTGACAAAGATAACAGGAGGAGCACTATAGGATATGTATTTACTATTGGTGGAACAACTGTCAGTTGGGTTTCAAAAATCCAAAGTGTTGTTGCACTTTCAACAACAGAAGCAGAGTATGTTGCTACTACAAAGGCTAGTAAAGAAATGATTTGGTTACAAAGGTTTATGGTTGAATTGGGTAATGAGCATGATATCGGCACGTTATACAGTGATAGCCAAAGTGCCATTCATCTTGCAAAGAAATCAACATTTCATTCTAGGACTAAACACATACAACTCAAGTACCATTTCATACTATTAGTGTTGGAAGATGGAGAGTTGAAGCTGGAAAAGATACACACTAGCTAGAATCTTGCAGATATGCTAACAAAAGTTGTAACTAGGGAGAAACTGAGAATATGCTTAGTTTCAATTGGTCTTCAAGGATGACGATGAAGATGAGAAATAACCAGGTCCAAAGAGGAGTCATTGTCCAGCAAATGTAGCAGCGGTGGAGTTGCTACAATCATTCTCCAAGTGGGAGATTGTTGTGTGTGGAGCATGATTGTTCAGAGGTCTTTGTTTCAGCCGGATGTATATCCCATGAAGTTTGTACACCCCTCCACGCAGGGGGTGTGGGGTGGACTTGTCCCCCCCTCGGGGGTCTAGGGGCTAGCAGTCCCTCGAAGCTAAAAACAAATGTAAAATTTCCTTGTAAAAGTATAGTAATTTCTAGTCAATCTAGGCCATTCATTAAGCGGATGATCTGACAGTGGAACTTACGTTTAGTTTAGGGTTTTTTTCCCTAGAAGGTAACCCCTCTCTTTTCATGAGGGCATCGTATTAAGTCTGTATAATATATGTGTATTCTCCGAGTGAGAAGCAGAGAGGTGAGACTATGAGAGAAAATAGAGGATATTACAATGGATATGCTGTAGGTTGTGTCTCTTCATTTTGCTGGATAATAGAAAGGAAGGACTGGCTATTCGGGGTGGACGTAGCCTAAACTGGTCGAACCACGTATATCTATGTCTCTCTTGTTTTATGCGCTTTCTGTGTTTATATTTCTACAATATTTTATGTGTTCCATTGCTCCGTAATATATAATTTTATAACATAAGATGGCCATCGTCTCCTTCTCGTAGGTAAATTGTCCCAGATTCTTCCCACTTAGTTGTTGGCTCGTGAAGGCCAAGGGTCAACCTTCTTGCATTAAGACTACCCGAATACCCGTACCAAAAGCATCACATTAAATAACAAAAGATTTGGTGAAGTCGGGTAGTGCTAAGACTGGAGTGGAACACATGGCATGTTTGAAAGCTGTAAAGGCCTGTTGTGCTTCATCATTCTAGAGGAATGAATTTTTCTTGAGGAATTGAGTGAGGGGCCTAGCAATACAACCATAATTGCAGAAGAATTTGTGATAGTCGCCAGTGAGACCCAAAAATACTCTCAAGCTCTTCAAGGTCTTTGGTTGAGTCCAATCCTGTATTGCCTAGATCTTTTTGGGGTCCACCTTGACACCTTCATGCCCCACAATGTGGCCCAAATACTCAAATTCTTCCATGCCAAAAGAGCACTTGGACATCTTAACAAATAATTTATGTTTGTGGAGTAGTTGAAAGAGAAAATCTACATGCTAAAGATGTGTGGCCCAGGTGCGACTATAGATGAGGATGTCATCAAAGAAAACAAGGACAAATTTTCTGAGATATGGTTTGAGCAGGTGGTTCATAAGGCTCTGAAAAGTGGATGGGGTATTACAAAGACCAAATGGCATGACCAGGAACTCATAATGGCCTTCATGAGTTCGAAAAGTAGTCTTTGGAATGTCGACTTCTTTCATGTGAATTTGGTGATATCCCGAGTGAAGGTCGAGCTTAGTAAGGAATTGAGCCCCATTTAGCTCATCTAGAAAATCATTGACAACCAAGATGGAAAATTTATCTTTGACTACCAACTTATTGAGGGCCCTGAAGTCTAGACACATACACCATTCCCCATCTTTCTTGAGCACCATGACCACCAACGATGAATAAGGACTAATGCTAGGACGAATGATGCCTACGTCTAAGATTTCCTTGATTATTTTTTCAATTTCATTCTTTTGGGCGAATGGATATCTATATGGGTGCACATTTGTTGGTTGGGCCCCTAGGACCAAAGTAATGCTATGATCATGTCCCCCTCTCGAGGGTGGAAGCTCATGAGGCTTGTCAAAGACTGGCAGATGGTTGTTTAATATCTATTGCCTCTTAGGATGAATATGAAGAGAATTGGGTTCGAAGGCCTGGATGGCATTAAATTGGGCTATAACTCCATGATGGCCCTTTTTTAACAACTTTTCCATCCCATGTGAGCTGATGATAGAATGAGCTCACGCCTGGAGTCCGCAAAGGGTATGTGTGTGGTTGTTCTACTTAAAGCTCATCTATAACTCCTGGAAATCCATTGTGATTGGGCCAAGCGTGTGAAGCCATTCAGAACCTAGGAAAATGTCGCACCCTCCCATGTGTATGGAAAACATGTGGATCTTTAACTAATAATCCCCCATTTGAAGTTTGACATTTTCACAACACCCTTCACATTTCATTATCCCCCCATCAGTAATTTGGACCTGGAAGTTAGAAACTGCTCAGACAAAACAATGCACTGCTTCTGCGACTCTTTGATGGATAAAATTATGTGTACTGCCACTATCAATCAAGACTACTACTGGGCGATGCTTAATAAAGCCTTTGATTTTGAGAGTTTGGGGCGAAGAAATCCCTGCCAAAGAATGCAGTGAGATAACGGGTTCTTCAGGTACATTGTCCTGCTAGTTGTCCTCTTCTTCCTCCTCTGGTTCCTCTAGTGGTGGGGCTTCCTCTGAATGAACTATGATTAGTAGAATCAATTTGAAAGAATTTGGGCTCCTTGCATTTATGCCCAAGGGAGTATTTGTCATCATAGTAGTAACACAATCCTTGATTTCTTCTTTCTGCCATTTCTGTTGGTGACACCCTCTGAACCTTGAGTGTTTAGATAGTGCTTTGAGCTTGTGTGGGGCGACCCTTGGCGATGAAATTCAGGCAATTGGACTGGGCCGCTAACACATGTTCTACTTCACGAGCTATCCTACAAGCATGCATCCATGAGCTAGGGTGGTGCAGTCGGACGTGGGCTTGTATGGCTTCTTTGAGACCGTTGATAAAACATTCCGTGTAGAACTCATCGTGTAGACCTCCAGTGCAGAAAGCTAAGGCTTCAAAGGCAGTAATATATTCGTTCACTATTCCTCTCTATCAGAGCTTAGTGATACGACCCAAAAAATTAGATTCGTGGACAAAGCAATCTATAAGAGCCTTTTTGAATGTCTTCCAAGTCAAGGGCCTTCCATAGCAACATTGATGCCATTGCCACCATTGCCATCTTTCATTTTCCAAGTACATGATACCCACACTAAGCTGAGTCACATCATCTAGGATGTAATTTAGTGTGAAATATTGCTCCATTCATACTATCCATGCAGCCAGGTGAGAGCAATCAAATTTATACATGTCCAACTTGGGCAGTCATGGATGGGATTGTTGGTGGGTGCCAAAGAGGTGAAGAGTCTGGCTAGACTTGCCCTCAATGTTTTCATTGCCAATATATGCCTCCACATGTTCCTCCACCTTACCCTTTGAGAGTGTTTCATTTAAGTTCTTCAGTTGCAACATGACATCTTTCAATTGTGATTCAAGGTTGTCAATCCTCTCATTGGCCATAGCTTGAGCTCTAGTTTGTATCGTGCACCGATCTGATGTAGTTGAAATTTGGGACCACCCAAAATTTTTGGCACTAACAATTGAATGTTACCAACTTGCTCAGCTCGTCAACCTAATTCTTATGGGCTAAGTCTCCAATAAGTTTCCTGGGGGGTCTTAAACTTTTTTTTTGTTTACTTCGAATGGAGTAAAACTCCTTGCTTAGGAATACTATAGTAGCCAAATCCTAGAAATGTCAATCTTGCCCAAAGTCCTGCGAAAATCACGCCCAGGTATAGGAACCCACACAATTAGTCAGATTTGAATGGAAACTCTGATTGTTGTGACGGCTATAGAGCCCAAACTGCTAAATCTGGATCGTGGATTTGATGGATCTAATAGATCTGAATGACTGATCTGATAGATCTAAACGAGATAACTGATTACTACTGTGATCTGATGGATCTGATAAATTTGAATGGTTGATATGATAGATATGAACAGTAGAACTGATTGCTGCTACTGTGACAAAACCCCACCTGCAATATCTGATCTGGTAAAGATTATGCATGATCTAGAGATAGAGAAGGGAACAATGATCTTCAGGAGTGTTAAGTGCTACAGATCGCAATATACATAAGGGTCTAACAATAGTACTCGGCCATATTTTTCAGGGCACTAACCAAGGAGGATCATTGTACCCTTAGCCGTACAACTCGACTACCCTATCGTACACCCGAGCAATCTCTCCAAGTGTTATTCTCGATGTACTGTAGTAGCAAGACGACTGGTGGTTTATCTATGGTGAGGTTTCAAGGGAGCTACAGGGCTTCCGATATACCTAGAGGGTACTTGGGAGACAGTCTATGTAAGGTTCTATCTAATGCGCTACTACTCGAAGGGGTACCCATAGGGGTTACAAGGGATTCCAACAAGTGTGACCACCTCTTTTATTTCCTACATGCATGCCTCCCCAAATCCATAGGTTTATGCACTCAATGACAGATCCTATGGTTTAAAGATGTCGGAACCCATCTCTAGCCAATTTTTTTTTGGCTAAAAATTGGAGATCCGACCGGCCCTAGAAAGCACTCTAATACCACTTGTTATTCTCTTAACCTACAAGACGATACCAAAATACCAAATATGCGAAGAAATATACCCAAAACATAGAACAATGAGAAATAATAGCAAGCATTTTATTATTCAGAAAGCAATGTTCACTTGCCTCTTTGAGGGGGAAACCTCCAATAGAGTTGAGCTCAATTACAAAATAAGACATGATGCTCCTCGAGGGGAGCCTCTATCCTTTATATAGCATTCATATATGCAATACCATGGTTCTTATTAATACCATCTATCTAATACCAGGGCCCATTTGCAACTGACTGTGGTCCCTTCATTAAATGTGGGTTAACCACTTACAATTATTAATATGGACTTTATTGACTCTTTACTTAACTATAACTATGACTCGATCCTATTACATAAATAAGGGGGTTAGGTTTGGACCCTAACATTACACTTGTATGATGATGGGGTACGCATAAATATAACTTTGATGGATGGTGGGATTACAAAAGGATGATGAGGTTGCATTTTGATCATCCTAATACATGATTGATAGATAAATATGATGGGATGGATGATTTGCGTGATCACCTAGCGAAGTGGACTAAAGCTTATGGAATGAAGCTACAGCTAGAGTGGGTACACTTAGTTTTCCATACTTTGGATACAATTCCCTGGTATTTGGAGACAGAACTCTACCATGGCAGCATGACGTGGGATATATTGAGGGAAGCGTTCTTATTTACATTAAATTTTGAAGATGGCTTCGTAAGCATCAATGAAGCCTTGCAGGAGATTAACTCAATTGTCTTCAGAACACTGCAAGAATCTCTTGAATGGGTCCAGCCAGATTAGAGCACCCAGTTGTGCCATGTTCTGGAATGTTATAATGTGACCACTAAAGATGAGGATGATGATCCAAGAAATATTAATATTCCAGAGGTGGAATGGCATTGCAAATTTGAGGGCTCGCAAATAGACAACCCAGACATCACCATGTTGTTAAATGCAAAGCAAGTAAACATTGGTATTGAAGTAGAACCGAAGTTTGCAAAGATTGGATATTATTGGGATGACACTACTATGGATAAATTTGTTGATTTACTTTGCGAATATCAAGTTATTTTCCCTACCAATTTTTCATATTTGAAGGGCATATTAGGAGATTTGGGCATTATGAAAATCACTCTTAAGCCAAATGTGAAGCTTGTTAAGTAGAGGTCATATCGCCTTAATCCTAAGTACAAGGAAAAGGTATGCCTAGAGTTGGATAAGATGCTGGAAGCAAGCATCATAGAACCAGTTGAGGAATTTGATTGGGTAAGCCAGATGGTGGTTCAGGAGAATAAGTAGAAGGGCGAAATAATGATTTTCATAGATATGTGGAAGCTTAATGATATGTGTCCATGATCCCTTCCTGACGCCATTTACCAATGAACTATTAGACAATGTTGGAGAGCAGGAGGCCTATTCATTCACGAATGAGTTTTCAAGGT
Organism: Pinus taeda; assembly: GCA_000404065.3. Taxonomy (NCBI): domain Eukaryota; kingdom Viridiplantae; phylum Streptophyta; class Pinopsida; order Pinales; family Pinaceae; genus Pinus; species Pinus taeda. Next base: position 61,158 of record APFE030492182.1, on the reverse strand, counting down.
ATCATCAGATTAAAATCGCACCTAAGGATAGGAGCGAAATGACCTTCATGACAAAATGGGGATGTTTTCAATACACTGTGTTGTCGTTTGGAATCAAGAATGTGCCTGTGATATTCTCTCACATAGTCATCACCGCGTTCAAGGAATTCATCCATATGTTCTTGGAAGTATACTTTGATTCCTAGACAGTGTTCAGACTAGTAAAGCACCATGTATCAAGTCTACACTTGATGTTGGATATGTGTCACAAATATCATATGAAAGGACTGGGAGTCGTGGTCAAAGAAGGATTGGCCACTCTGGATTCCATAGTTGCAGACTGCACGGAATTATTTGAAAAATCTACAGTGTTGGTAATAAATCTGCAGGAGGATCTAAACCTACAGATGTTGAATACGCAAATACAAGAGCTGCAAAGACAATACAGTGAGTTCAGGGAAACTGTGCGTTTCATTGCACCAGTGTAGTGCCTAGCCAAATTGCAGGAGCGGAAATAGCTCCTCGCATAGGTAGAGGCAACACAGAAGAAGGAGGCCTTTCTTAGGGCTAGGCTGCAACCTTCTTTAGAGGAGGATTATCATGTTACAACCACTATTCAGGATAAGCTAAAGGGCTTGCGAGAGATGCAATAGACAATGAGGCTGGTCGAAGAAGGACTAGCTACAGAGAAGTTAGTTAAGGAGGTCAAGCAGGAAGCCACTCAGATCACTTCTGAAGTTGCCATGATCCAGGTCAAGCTGGGGGATATTCACAGCAAGATTGCAGCACCAGCCAAGTGACTTGAGGGCGAGTCACGATCTTTATGTTGGGGGCCTATTGGGATGGGGTCCCTTAGGTCAGATTTGGGGTTAAACTAACCCAAGTTTTGCTACATTTTTTGTAAGTAATGTAAAGTCTCTGCGATTTGTGGATGTGGAGTGCATAGATGATTAGGAGTAAAAGGGTTTTTATCCCCTTGTTTATGTAAAGTTTGAGTCGGTTTTGAGATCCACCCATGGTCTACGAACCAAGAGATTGTATGAAAAAGGCTATAAATAGGTGTGTCTTAGAGAGTCTAAGGCATAATCATGGATGTGATGGGTCAGTAAGAGAAAAGTGATAGTGCAAAGAAGTGGGTCAGATAGGAGAAGAAAGGCTCTTCAGTTGAGTGCACAGATTAGTTTTGAGTCTTTAAACCTAAACTGAATATCAATAAAGAAGATTATTGAAGAATTCCTATGTATATATGTTTATCTCTGTTTACTTCTATTTACAATATATGTTGTGGATGAATAATGTGTTTAGAAAATATTGATCTCATAATACACAATCCTCTTCAATAATTCTTAATAGATGTACATAATGGATGGTGAGTAATTTCGCGAAGACTGTGATGAATTCTGTTATGTTTACTAAATAACTTAAGCAGATCTCTGTGAACACTAATTTAGGATTGTTCTCTAATGTGTGTAAGTGGATAAATTAACTATTAAGGGTCCATAAAGGCTGATCGTAGACCTTCGCGAAGGTCTGAAGACAGTTTTAGTAAAGTTGTAGTACTCATCCTTAATGGCTTAAAAGACATCACACTCTTCTTTGGATGCAGAAACTTGGTTGTTGCATCCCCCCATATTGCTTTGGGTGAGACTGTAGCCTGTGTTATGTGGGTTGTTGCAGAAAGGGCCAGTAGTGTAGGTATTTGTTGGTTGGCGCTACTAAATCCAAACCTGGGTTAGGACCCCCTAAGCGAACATCTACTTCAAAACAAGACCTTCCCGAAGGGGAGAAGTAGTTGACCTAAAAGGGAAGGTTCATGGAGGCCTAAACATTGCTAATTATGTTTCCGTATATTACTCACCTCAAGGTCAAATCACAGTGTTGGGTCCCTTTAATACTAGTGATTACCCCATTACTATTGTATTTGTACCCCTTGTTAATATTGTTGTGCCCCTATTGTCCCCATATTGTTATTACTGTGCCCCATAGAATCCCTCTATTGTTATTTTTGTGGCTTTATGTTATTATTGTTAGGTCGGTTGGGTTATATTTTGACTCCTTAGACTCCTATATATAGAAAGGAGGTTTTATCATTTGTATCATCCAAGAATTATTCATTTATGTAATGTAAAGGAGGTTTCCCCCTCGAAGAGGTTGAATTCTAAGGCGTGGATCTATCTTTTCTTGAGCTGGTTTCATAACATAAATATTGTTTTTGGAATTTTGATGTCCCATTTGGATACCCTATACTTTCCCCTCAATATCTTCTTCTTCTGGATCTATTTTCTCTTCTAGTTTTATATTATATAATATATATATATATATATAGAATAGATGACTCCATGGCCATGAGTAGTACTTATTTGACTTCATCATGTGCATGTTCATAACTCTCTCTCATGAGCTATTATCTTCTTTGGAATAAAATATTTTCTTCTAGAGAGATCTTCCCTTTTATGTTTAGAGTATTTCCACCTATATTTATGTTCTTTTTCAGCAATATTGTCTTCCAATTTTGAATGTAGACATTTAGAAGCAACATGACCTATTTTATCATAATTAAAACATTTAAATGGTTTCTTACCTTTATATTTTCCAGATCATCTTTTCACATTTCTCACAAAATTGAGCTTCTAGTGCATCTAATTCATGCCTATAATGATCATGGTCCTTCTGTCCTTTTGTTTTCTTTGATGCTTTGAAGGATACTTTCTTTATTATTGATTTCTATTTTTATATTATCATTTCATATCTAGTCATATTTCTATGTATTTAATCCATATTTAGGTTTTCCAAACCTTCTATTTCTTTAATGGCTAATACATTTGCATTGAATCTCAAGGGAAACAATCTCAACGCTTTCTGGACAATTAATAATTCTTCAATATTTTCATCAATTCCTTTAATAGTATTAACAATATCATCTACATGAAGGAAGAATCCTGTAATATTTTCTTCTTCATTAATCTTTTAACTCTCAAATTGTATTTTGTGAGTTTTAAGCTTTCCTTCTTTACCTTTTAATCTCCTTCATAGATTCTTTGAAGATTATCCTAATTATATTTAGTGGATCCACATTGCATCATCTAAAAAAATTATGATTATGCAACGCCACCTAAAATGGAATTCATTGTTTTTGTATTATGTACAAACCATTTTTACCATCTTGATCAATTGGAGTTGTAGGTTATTAGCATCCAAAATATATAGCCAAATTTCAACATCAAGAGACATCAAATAGTTCCTCATCCTTATCTTCCATAAGGCATATTTTTTTCCTAACTATCCATTTTCCCCTCTAAGGTAAACATTCTAGTGGTTAGACTACTTCTAAAGGAAACTAATCTATTACCAAATGTTGGATTCATAATTATACTAAGAAGGGGTGCAGGAGGGTGACTCAATATAATAACTTTTAATTATTTAAAACATTCAAGCACAATAAACATCAACTTAATAATCAAACCATAAAACACAAGATATACATGGAAACCCTTCAAGGGAAAACCCACAAGATTTATTTTAATTAACTGTTATTTGTAAACGCTAACCTATGGGAGAAACATGTCTCAACTCTACTGCTTTGTAGAAACCAAACTATAGGAAACACCAATCCCCTTGTTAGCATCCTATTTTTCTCCCTAGAGTTAGTAGTCATGCATTCTTTTATTGTTGACCACTTTCTTGAGCTTTGACCTATATTTTGACCTAGCTTTGTCCACAGTCACTGGGACCTAGTGTCTAACAGAGCGATTCTAGACTTCCAGATGCATGGAGCACCATTTTTCATAGCAATTGGAGCCAAAGTTGAGTTCATTCCCTGTGACCCTAGATCATGTTCTAGAGGCTTACATTCTCTAGGAGATCAAGTTGAAGTCACATGATATCTTATCTCTTCGAGTTAGCTTGGATGAATTATTAGAGAAGATACTTAACTTTTATTCACACTAACCATCTACATGTTTTCTCCTTGGAAGCCCTTTGGGTCTCTATATATTGGTCTATCCTTGAGGTTCAAGCAAGTTTTGGATTTTCGGAGAGTTGGAGAGTCATTCTAATATTATGATTTTGTGAGGGATTTTGAGTTATTTTGTTTTCAAGGTCATATTGCTTGGAGAAGGGGAGACTTTTTTGGAATTTGAAGGAGAAGATACATATGTGATGATATACATTATTTGTATATAGTTAATTCCATGGTTAATAGAAGTAAAGATTCCCTTCCATTAAATCTATATTTATAATCTATTGTTCATGTTGATTGTTTCTAGCTGACGACCCTCCATGGAAGACCATTTGTGTCCTTTGTTTGGTGGTGATTGTGTGCAATATTCATATCTATTGTAGAGGACAAGATATATTGGTTGGAGAAAGAATTATTTGCATTAGATCCAACACTCACAATCAACTTGCCTGGATTTCACGTACCAAACTCAAACCCTATATAGGGAAATTTATACATCTATGGCTGATTTTCTTACATGGTTTGGGGATCTATTTGCTTGTACACTTCTTGTCACATTGCATATACTCCTTTACTTGTTAGTCTTGTCATAACCAAGACTATGGAGCAATAGCTCCCAGTGTCTATGCAAACATAGCCATAACAAAATTGGTGTCTCCACTAGGGAGCCTACTTTATTTGTCTTAAGATCTCTTCTCCTTTGTTTGGATATGCTTTTTGTGGTCTTAATGGATTTATTTGTACAATTGCAAGTCATTTTGACTCATAGATCTTATATTTCAACCTTGATTTCATTTTTTTTCTCGTGCATCTCTTAAAAAAATTAATTTCATCCATAGTCTCTAGCATAGAAGGGCATACAAGGTAATTCACCAAAATTGTTGGGTGTAGGTTTCTATCCCTACGACTATTCTTGAAATTTTAAGATCTCCTTAGAGATCCTATGGGACTATGTCTCCATGATCAGTTATGTTCTTTAGCTCCTTTTCTTACTCCAGATCTATTAGAAATCTTATCTGTCACTGTCTCTTTGGGTTAGATTTGTTTCCTTGTCCTTTTAGGGATTCTTGGTTGGCTGATTTGGTTTCAATTTCAACTCCCTTCTCTCTTAACTTTTCTTGTCATTCTGGATCTATTTTTTATTGTTGCTTTCAGCTGAGAAACATATCAAATCTGAGTGCACTCTTGTTGGTATGCGTTGGATTCTTCCTTTGGTACTAATCTAGGTATTTTCCTTGGAAATTTGGTGTGATTTGGTTGCATCTAGTGCACCCGAAATTTTCAAATATGCTTAGTTGATCAAGTAATATCCAAGATCTATTTTTTATTCCAGTATTACAACCATATTTGGCTTCATTTTCCTTTGTTTGATTGATTGCATTATTTCTTGTTTGCATGCCTTGATTTGAAAGAGGTGGTATTTATCGTTTGTGGTTGTGAAAATTGTGACTTGAAAAGTTGATTTGGGTATACTTTGTTTGTTCCCTATTTTAGATTCACTTTTTGTAACTCCCATTCAATATTTTCTAGTCTTTCCTACTAATAGGGTTTCGTTTTGACCATGTAGAACATTGCCTCTCATTGAGACATTTTTCTACAACCCTAGCTTGTTTGCATTTCCTTCTTATTTACATTTTTTGGCTTTCTTGTTGATTGCTTCAGAGTGTTTGTTTGGCATTGACTCCAAGTTTTGATGCTTTTTGAGTGGTTTGCATTCTAGCTTGGGGACTTTTTGGCCTCTTTTTGGATTTTTATTTTTATATTTTCTTTTGGGTATGTACTTTTATAAATTTGGGGATTTCATTGTAGGATAAGTGAGAGGTGCATTTGGTAGGAATTTTTTTTCTTTTTAAAAGTGAAAACAATATTTCCCTTCTCTAGTTGGTTTTCATCGAATATGAAAAAAATAAAAAAAATATCTTCATATAGCAACACCGAGGGATTTACTAACAAGAGTCCATCAAACCATTTTTGCTTCATGTCACTACCCAACTGAGTAAACAATAACCACTAAAATAAATGCTATAATAAAATTCATTAGACTTGTCTTTTCTTTTTACTAGTACTACACCAACATTAGCTGAGGTTAGGTTTTTGGAGCTAGGTGTGTGAGTAAACTACTCCAAGATCATAAAACCAAACAAGCAACTTGTGGTAGGGAGTTTAAAATTCATCTAGCTTCCAATAGCTAAAACCATAGTTGATTAGAAACTTGTGTAAGTTTGGATTAGACTAATGTCATGGTGTGAAAGGTTCTCCTTGAGGCTGCCCAACTAGTGGTAGGTAATCCTGTGTCGGTGGATGACTACTTAGAAGCCCAAGATTCACTCACCATTATTGGATGGAGGTAACTTAGTGGACATTCTTAGGAAAAACACCCTATAGATTGTGGTTTTGGGAAACAACCTTCCTCTCAATTTCTCTTCTTGTGGAGTTGATATCCCCCAAGTAAGAAGTTGTTTGAAATGCCATATGAAACATAGTATTAAGACTGGTTTGCATGTGACTACCTTTTTAGGGATTTTCTAGTGTGTGTTGTTTGGTCTGAGTCAATATTTTGGCCTTAGGGGTGTCTGTACTAACTTAATTTTGTTAAAATACATTTATTCACCCTAGGTGGACCCAGTTGTTGTCAGTCAGGTAGAATCCAAGGTCTAACTCCTGAGACAGTTGAATTGTTGACTCTTACTCGTAGGGTGTTTGTTGGTACTCAAGACCCAAACCAACCTCTTGTTGTGGAATATATTTGTAGTCCTGCTAGTAGTGACTTGACATCTATCAAGACATTTGCGGATGGTTTTTTCTGTCCTATTAATCCACCTTTGACAGAACCATAAGGCTAGAGTTATTATGGTTGAATCCAGACTGTTCAACACCTATCTACGTTCATAGTGATTTTTATTTACCACCTTTGGAGGAGGTTAATTCTCCTTTACCCTAGGCATCTGCAGTTTCAACTGCTATGACATTGTTTCCACCACTGATTGTGGAAAGATCTACACCTCTCGTGTCCTTTTGGGGCATACTACCAATTACTTTTGTGACTCCCATATGTTTCCCCAGTGTCTCTATTCCCATTCCTTCATCTATTTTAGGCATGGGATTAAATTTTATCCAGCCTATATGATCGAGAATATTTACTTCTAGTTTCACTCAACCCACTGTCCTTGTTCCTAATATGGGCATAGTCACCTCGAGTAATGTGTGGGGGCGATTGCCTATTTCTCCTAACCATCTTGGGGGAAAACCTACTTCTATTATTAGCCAAGCTTGGTATACTTCATTATTTGGAGCGATGCCTTCCTCTAGTACTTTTATTGGAGGAGCTAGTTTACTTGGGGGAACCCTACCACTAGCACCGCTGAATTATCCTCCCTATGTTAGTGCTTCTATGCATGTAATTCCTTCTTTTTCTTCTAGATACAGCCCCACTAGTAGGTCTTGCTTCTAACTATTTTCACGCATGTATGTGTCTCACATTTTCACATCACTAGAGGAAACTCTAGTGCACTCTTCTGCATTATATGGTCCTACATATCAAAATAAAATGCACTAGAAACTTTCCCACAGCTTAGTGCATTGTCTCATCGCAGTGAACACTTTTGTCACAATCTGTATTCTAAGTGTCAAAATGTGTCATCTCAATTGTCGCACTTAGAAATAAATTTTGCTTTGTTGTCATTTCAAGGTGAGATTTTTGTTCATGAGTATTGTGCATCCCCTTGGCTTGTATTTATGGATTTCATGTGTGTTATTGGTGTTTCAGACTTGTTCAAATGTATTTTTCTCTCTTATTCTACTGATACCACACTTAGCCATTTAAGATATCTTCTTGGTCCTACTTCCCAATGCAAGTTATGAAAACTTCAATCCTTCACCAAGTGATGGTCACTACTTATCCATGAGCCTCATTTATGAGATCTCTCCTTCCCAAACTTTTGGACTGAGTCTTTTTCAAGGTCAAACCCTAGGCTTGCACATTCAATTCTTCGAAAACATGGTCACTAACCCTTGTTGCGTGCATTGACTCACTACACTAAGCTTTGAGAAATTCTACCTTGTATTGTCCATGGAAAGTTTTTGGTGGCCCTCCAAAAACGAAACTACATAATACAAGGTCTCTTCACTCTCACAGTGCATTAAGAAAAAGAAAAATGTGCTATTGTAGTTTTAATCATCAAGCCATCAAATCACTGCGTAATCACTAAATTCTGCAATCCCTCCCTAGCGCATGTCATATTTATTATCAATAGTTAGGGCCTCCCTCAGTCTCTGTGAAGCTCAACTGCACCATCATTATCTCCTCCCTCCTTGAGCCCTGCACACTACAAAATTTCAATTAGTAAGCTCATCACACTGTCTCTTGCACTTTCCCACTACACTGAACCCCAAATTTGAGCCCCTCTTTATAGAACATGGCACAATTTTAGTGAGAAGTGGTGCCTTCCTCCTCCAATATTGAGCTCAATTGTATGACCCTCAATAGTCCATCTTTCAATCCTTACACAAACCTATCGCAAGAAACTTCTCCCATAAGCAAAGTAGGGGTAGAGTAGATGATTTCAAGACTGATCTTGCCTTGTCATGAGTGAACTTCATTGGTAGGTATATCACCTCAATAGGGAAAGGAGATGCTCAAGGAATATGTCAATGAGAAGGGACAAAGAATCACTTTCAAAGAATAAGCACAAAGAAGACCCATCATGAAGACATGAATAGATCATGAACCATGATAGAGTGATGACATCACATGTTTCCTTGGAAGGTTCCAACTCTAAGCTAGACCCTTTCAAGGGTGAAGATGAAGAACAAAGTAGATATTTCATGAATATTGAAGACAAAGTTGCAAAGGGAGCATCTTGGCATTACCACATCATCATCAAGTTCCATGTCATCAATGCCAAGTTGTGGCTTGTACAAGTGTCATCACAATATCATATGTGTCAATGTGTCTTGCCACATGATGCAGAATGTAATTATGTATTATCAAAGGAAAATGAAAAAATTTAAATGTGTGGAATTCCGTGAGTCACATGTGGAACATGAAAAGTAACAGGTGGACTAAAGAGTCAATAGAAGTTCAAAGGTCATTTAGGAGTCCAAGAGCCATGAGGGTAACTCAAGAGTCACAGGGTATATGAAAATCCATTCCTCTTGTTATAAAATAAACCTTGTAACTCAAGCAAAGGGATTTTTGGAGGCTTATACTTTCGAGAGCTAGCCTTGGCTTCTTCATCTTGGCATAAGAGAGAATATCATTCCTTAGAGAAGTATGAAGTTACTTAATACTCCACTACTAGAGCTAGTGTATCACCATTGTAACTATGTATAACTTGGATCTTTCACTTAATTATTTGAAGCTCATTGAGCCAACATGTTTTCATGCATGTATCATGAATATTGTAAGACTATTATTCAAATGTTTGTGGCATATGTTATTTTCATATGCACTAAATAAATTGAATTACTTCGTTGCATTGGTACTTATCTTGTTGAATGTGTGTTGTATTTTCTTTAATGATTATTTTGTCTATGTGAACTATTTCACTAGATAACTAATGAATCACTCCTTGCTCTTGTGTGACTCTCTTACGATAGTACTATTATTTTCCTTCTAGAGACTCATTATTGTCTCCCCTCTCATGAAAGCCTCCTTTTACATATTGCAATTGGTATTTCACAATGTCAGCTTAGTTGTGTATTCAAAGGTTATGTGTATAATCCCTTATGTTATCCATTGAAACCAAGGAAAACCTTAAGTTATGGTGGTCGAGCCAATACTCTGGATGGGGATCCTAATCCAAATGGTGTGAGGTCTAATTGGGAATTAACATCGAGGAGACCCCCTGTATGTTGCCAGTATCTAGCACCGTCAACATTCTAGCATTAGAAGGAAGGCCAAATGACAAGTTGTGCCCATTGAGTATGTTTTGAATCTCTTATATTAAATGATTCTTCCCCAAATCATACTCCTGAGGTGATTTTCCAGTAGATCCAATGGTCGAATTTTAATCCTTGGTGAACCTCTTTATAGCTTATCTCAATTAAAGTTTGATTTTGAGGGTGAAATATCCATAGTCATGCATATATCTAATTTTCTCTATTTTTGTGAATTTTATGAAATTGATTGTGAAGATATTAGTTGTGAGATTTTTTTCCTCACTCTTGAAGGTTGAGTTAACCGATGGTGCCATACCTTACCATTTGCTTCCATTCATTCATTTTTTCAATTCTTTAAGGACATTCATGAAGCCTTTGATAAGTATGATTACTGAGATGTTTACAAATGGATTAATCGAATTAGAAAGAAGCGTAATGAGTTAATAGAGGATTTTGCTAATATACACCTTCACCTATGTTATGAGTTTCCTAAAGAAGATACGTATTGTGATTTGTTTAAACTAAAGTTGAGAGTTTGGTTCACATCTCTTTGAAGGAATGTGAATTTGAACCCTTAAACCATCTTGCTCTACTAAATTTTTCAAACCATGAGACATCTCTAATTTCAGAGGAGGAACCTACTATTCCTTTTGTTCATTGTCCTCCTCCTTTTCAATCCTGAATCGAGCGCCTCCTTATGATGATATCGAAGTTGGGAAATATAAAAATCAAATTGTTGATCTGTCTTCTCCACCTTCAGATTCTCCCCGTGATTAGGATCTAATGGAAGAAATTTTGGAGTCGTTCATGAAGCCTCAGGTAAAGACTAACCCCTTGACTTATCAAGATGATATTGACACTCGTAAATCAGTCTTGAATCTGAATTGGATAGTTTTCATCCTCTATCATGTATTTCTCATGATCCCTTTCCCCTTGATCTACTTGATCAGTCTCTTCCAAATCCAAACAGTGATCAAGTTCAAGGAGGTTACATATCACAAGTAGAGGTGTATAAAGCTGAACATTGTTTTAGCATGTATTCTCTTTTTCAAACCTCTCTATGTAAAAATAATTTCTTTTCATTCTCAACTAATTTAGAACCTACTAATCTAGGTGATTAGTGAAAAGAACTCAAGTTTCCTAATTAATCTAAAGTCATTGAAAACCATCATTCTAATGATGATGACTTTATTGATGTATATGGTGATGAATGCCCAGTTGCATCAAATGATCTTTCAGTCTCTCAAGAAGATTTTGATTTGAAATATTTAGATCTAGAATCTAATTTCATCAAAGAAGATATTCTTATGGAAACTTCCTCTTCAGCTCATTATCTTGTTGTGCCCTATTGTTTGCAATGCATTAACTTGTCAAGAAGATACTCCATTCTCTTCAATTTCGTCATCTAATGAGTTGAATTTTGAATTGAAACAAGGTAGTGAAGTTATCAATAATGAAGAGGAAAATGAACCACTCATCAAGTATCCATTCCATTCCCTATCATTTCTAGTCTTAAGTGAACAAAAATATTATGTTTAGGTTACTCATGAGATTTTTCCAATCTATCCATATTTACATGTGCATTTAGAAGAACTTTATGTCTTGGGTAATTTGTTTGTTAAGGTTTTAAATTATGATCAAACTAGTGGTATATATATGGATGCCATCCCAATAGTAGTGATTTGCTTAATTTAATTGATAGTATATGTCCACATGCAATTTGTGATCTAACTCTATTTTCAAAATGTAGCTATCGAACCTTTCAAAGTTCTAGGACTTGTCAAGAATTTAAGGTACTTCAACTTTCGTTGATGTTTACATTAGGTTCTCACGATCATGGTGAGATTCCTGAACTAAGTCAGATATGAATTTTCTTGCAAAAAACTTTTCTTTGCATGGTTTCACAAAAGTCGAACTCTTTCTTGAGATATTTTCGGTACTTCAGATATAGTTTTTATTTCTCAAGATTCAATTTCCAGTTAGATTGAGGAGTATTTTCAGTTCATTTATCTTCATCCACTTGTATCAAACTTAGGTTTGGAGTGTATATCTTTCATGGATGCACAAAGCTATTAAGATGATAATTTTAAATATTATCATTGGACAAAGCATTCATACCTATCAGATACATCTGAAAATAGTCAGGTCCTAGTTTTTCTTGTGAATGTTATAATGTTAATCATTTTCTTCATGGCAACACATGCCCTCTCGAGTGTTAGTGAATGCTTGAATTATCTAATGAGTCAAATTCATCTATCTGATATACATGTTTACCCATTATATCTTGACTAGCTTCATGTCTTCTCCATACTAGTATTCATTTTCAACGCTTTTGATGATTGTGATGTTGTTTTAGTTTATAACGAGGTACAAGGAAATGGTGCCATACACCCTACATGTGAGGAATTTGGTTCTATTATTCAAAGAATTTTTAAAGTTTTTCAAACTGACCTATTTCTATTATCCACTAATCAAGAGTCTTATGCCTTGATTGATCCATCTAGTCATAATTCTAGTTCCAATAATTGTCCTTCAATTGACCTTTTTCCCACCAGTATATCAAATAATAGTTGTTTTGCATCAACTAATATTTATGGTTTTTCACCTTACTATTTGGATAATTTCAAGTAGTTGAGGCACTTAAGCCTTCACTGATAGTTATGTCAGTTCCTTGCTATCTTGAAAAGCCTTATGAATATGATCAGATTCATTTTCCCTTGCAATATTCTCATCCTGATTCCATGCCATTAAATTTATCTTTTTCTCAAGGATTTTAGGTTTTCAAGAGGATGGTTTTGGATTTCATGATAAAATCTATGATTGGCTGGAAGCATCTTATATAGAAAGCCCTTTTGAAAATAACAATCTTTGATATTTCTTGATGTTTTCTAATCAAGACAATCCAGATGAAGGTGCATTCACAAGAATCCTACAAGGTTTGTTTCATTGTTCTTCTAATTGAAAATGTAAGGTTTCAAGTTGGTTAAGGTTAGTTGTTATGACAAATACTTCTACCTGTAGGTAAGACCTTCAATCTTTTGTGTAATTTATTCAAATTCTTATATTTTCTTTTGCACATGGTTTTATATCAGTTTTAATCATTGATGATCACAAGTATTGTAGCAAGAATGCTGCAACTCCTGGATGTTAGGTAAACTTGACTCAGGATAGAGTCAAAGTTGATCAGGTTAAACAGTGATGGTTTTGGGGCACATGGTATTGTGCACCCATAGTATTCTGCCTGTGGTATTATATGTAATGGAGCTTATAAAAGGCTACAAGGACTTCATTGTAATGTAGGCCTGGAGGTGAGCGGTGAAGGCTCACTTGGTCTGATTGGCCAGGATTTTGGCCAATGCTAATGAGATATCATTAGGTTGGGTTTTTCCTTGGATTTGGGGTTTTCCTGAATAAACATGTGTGTTTATGTGTTTATGGTTGTTGCTGGTTATTTTTATATTTGTTCCTCTCAGTAATTATCCATAATTAATTTGTGTGCTCCAGTAAATTTCTTAACAATTGGTATCAGAGCCAAATGCTGGCTTTAGAAAATTGCTTTTGTTGCCAAGGGTTATTTGGCCTGGTGGACATAGAAAGGATTGATGCATAGCTTGTTCACAGATCTAATCTAAGTGCAACAATAACAAGGTTCTAGAAACGCTCAGATGGGCCACTATGCCAACACTAGAGAATGAATGAGCAAGCTAGAATGAAGTTATGCATTCTAGCAGCGCTGCTCAAAGTAAATATGCGCTCTTAAAGGGCCTATGTTGGGCTTTTCATTCAAATGCCTAATAACTATTTTTCTGCAGTCATATCCATTTTACTATATGAAACTTCCGTTGTGAGGATTGATAGTTGGATCGAAGAGGAGTAGTTATCATGGGTCAATAGGGCTTCCATGAAGTTGTGTCGATGTGATCCTCCACTTATCACAGATCTATGGAAGAGATAGTCTAGAAGTTTCTATGGAGGGAGAGGAAGTTCTGGCACTGGAAAATGGAGTCGAAATATGATCCCACCGCCACAATGCTCCTCGAGGGAAATGTTCTGCTACGGAACTAGCTAGTGTCAAAGGTTGCATAGATGGATCGAGAGTTATGTCAACAAATTTAATAGAGTGACAACAAGGTTGAATGAAAGAAATCATCAGATATATTGAGTGTAATGGATTAGTAAAAAGACCAATGACAACAAGTCATGACTAAGGATAAGAGAAATTTCATGATGGTGGAGAGCGACATAGCGAGGATATCTAGGGTTCAACATTGCAGCACCGATTCTCGTTGTGAAGGAGCTAGATCTGGTAAGATCCGATGTGGATCTTAGGATATACTACTAGGAGAGAGTCTGGCATCAGGCGTCGATGCAACCAAGTAGAGGCGGATTAGGTTCTTATGGATGCCCTTGCAGAGAGAAACGCTCTGAAGCTTCTTGTCCAGATCAGTAGCAAGGTCTTGAATGCATTGCAACACCTCACATTGGATATGATTGGTCAGTGGTAGAAGCTGTACACGTTTGAAGTGATGATAATGGCAACACGTCGGCATTGTTAGACACCCTCGCTACTACAAAGGACAAGCCGATGGCGGTGGCTGCCAAGAAACAGTAGCTAGCAGTGTCAGTGAGTGGAAAACTGTCGTCAAAACCCCTTCCCCCGGCCCAGGTTGTTAAGGAATCAAGGGTTTCTCCAAATGAGGGTGGTAGGGGAAGAGGTGGTGGTCAAGGTGGCCGTGGATTTGGCAACAGAAAATCGCAAGAGTTTGGATGTGGCCATGGGGGAGGTTATAATGTTGAATGGAACTTCAACCGCAAGAACAATGCCTATCTGGGTTCTCGTGGTGGGTTCTATGACAACAATTCTGATTTGATCCGTAATCACAATGAGGATGGAGATGGAGCTTCGAACGATCGCGGGCATGGTGAGGCGGAAGGGAATAACCAGCAACAACCATAAACACATAAACACACATGTTTATCTGGGAAAACCCCAAATCTGGGGAAAAGCCCAACCTAATGATATCTCATTAGAATTGGCCAAAACCATGGCCAATCTGACCAAGTGAGCCTTCACCGCTCATCTCTAGGCCTGCATTACAATCAAGTCTTTCCAGCCTTTTATAAGCTCCATTACATATAATACCATGGGAAAAATACTATTGGTGCACAATACCATGTGCCCCAAAACCATCACTGTTTAACCTGGTCAACTTTGACTCTATCCCGAGTCAAGTTTATCTAACATTGGAGCTACCAGCTTTACTTTATCAACTCGGGGTTGTACAAACTTGAAGGTGACGGTGTTGTATACACAAGTAGATGTGATGGGTCTGCTCTTTGTCACTGCTAAGCTAGTGATATACCATTATGGTTTCTCAAACTAGCCTTCTATTTATTCAAAAGAAGCTTGATTACCAATGAGAAAAAGTGAAATTTGCACTAAATGAAAAGGAAAAGGCTGGAATCAAATGCTTAAACACACCATTCATCTAACTACTACTAAGAGGCTTTGATTCAAAATAATTCTAAGTTAACATGTGTGTAACCCTACTATCCTAGGCATGCAATCTGAAATAACCAAACATTCTACTGTTGTGCATGTAAATGAACACAATAACTCTTTTTTCCTTTTTGTTTTTTTTTTTTGTGAAAATGTGAATGCTAACTTCTCTTGGTGATGTCGTAGGTGGATTTTGGATGATGGTGAATGGTAAAATGGCTTGGGAGGCAACTAGGGGTCTTCTCCTATCTTCCTAGGTGCATTTTCCACAATTTAGCCTCAAAACAAGCCACTATAGATCAACCTATAGGATGTCCTAATGCCTCCTACATGATGTCCTAATGCTCCTACAGGATGCCCTTTATTCCTGTAGGATCCGACCGAGAGAAAGAGGAGGGATTTGGAAGGTGGTGTAGGGTATAGGGAAGGCGAATGGTGGGTGAAATGAGGCAAGGGAGTGGCTAGGACTCCTTCAGAGCTCAAAACAGAGTTTGTGAGATGGTTTGATTTGCTCAACAAACTTATAGAAGTGTTCTTATGGAATGATGAATTTGGTGAGGGACTTAGTGGAAAAAAAAAGTGATAATCATAGATGGATGAGGTTAGGATGGGGTTTTTGGTCATGAAATCTCTCTACACTGCTGAAACTCTTGTACTGCATCAATCATTAACATTTATCCATGAATCATGTTAAGAAATATTTTCAATTAACTAAAGAAAAACATAATTTCATTATATAGTTGCCTATCTCATGCATGGGAAAACTTGAAGAATAGTGTGAAACCTTTATGAGATCTAATGCAAGGATGAAGATATCAGAAATGACAATTAAATCCTATTCTTTAAAACTAGTAAAATGTTGGCCTAAGTAACAGAAAACGATAAATTCCATGAGAAATCAAAATTCTATCTTTTTGGGGCTACATAGGAGTTCTTTCCTCAAACCATGGTCCCTAAAAGGAGGAGTGAGGCCAAATCCACCTACTAATAGCTTTTTGATATTCCTTTATCTTTCTAAGCTACTGCTAAAACAATGCACAAATGGAAGAAAACTAATCAAATCCATAACTACTTGCAATTAAATAATGCTAAAGACAATCCAACTGGAAATCAACTAAGCATACAAATACAAGAAGAGGAGCCTTTACTACTAGGGTTGGGACCTAACCCAAGAGGTTCAACCCTCTGAGTCAACTCAGCATTGGATCAAGGAAATGCTCATTCTCATTATCATATCAAAAAATTACATAAGAATGTCTTCCACAAGTCTTGAACTTGAAAAATGCTTAGTGCTTTTACATAAAAAATTTGAATCCTAATGAGCCTCTAGGCCTCCTTATTTATACAACTTAAGTCTCCAACGACTTCCTTAAACCTAGGGAGGCTTAGATCCCAGAGTCAAGATGTACTGGCTCTTTAACTCACTCTGGCTCAACTACCTTTTGATCTTTAAGACTCAGTTGCTTGCAACTCCAAGCTAGTGTGATTTGATGGAGGAATATTTGAATGAGTGAGGAGTAAATGAGGAGGATCTATCTCCTACAATATCTCCTTATTGTCTCATTCGAGTTTCATCCCTTAATTAGCCAAAATTTCCATGATTTTCTCTCAAAAACCTGCAATCAATGCACATTAGTCCACTAGGCATAAATCTCACTTTTACTCATCTCATTAAGCAAAATATAATCAAAATATGTAAGGAATTATAAGAAGAGTTGATTTAAATAAGCTTGGAGGTGTATTAAGGTCCATATAGTTACCCTGTGATGAGGCTCATCATCACCCCCCTACTGAAAGTGTTTCTCATCCTCTAAGAAAATCAATCTATATCCATGTCCTTTATTGCTCTAGTGGATTCCTTGACATCCCATGCTTCTGCTGTAGTTTCTTCTTCCTGTGAATAGAATCCTGCCTTCCTCTCTATCTCCTCCCACTGCTTTCTTTCTTCCTCTTCCTTCCTTCCTTCCAAAATTCCTAAGAGCATTGGTGGATCGAGTCTCAAGCCAATCCAATTGACTTTGAGTCTTTGGAGAGCTTGCTTGTACACGAGTGTTCTGTTTAGTGCCTCTCTCATTCTCCGAGGAGAATTGTGCTCTCTAATTTTCAGGTTGTAGGGAAAAGCGTTCCATCTCCTTTGGCAAGCTTTCATGTTGTCATCCCATAACAACATGAACATGTCTTCAAAGTGTGTGACTACTTGCTAATGGGAAGCAAGGTACCTAGGTGTAATCTTAGGGTCATTTGCAATCAGGTTGTGGTAGCTAATGACATCCATTGGATTTGATTGCTCAACTCTTATCATGAGGGGTTCTGCCTCTTCTCTTGCCATTACTTTCTTCATCCTTGTAGCTCTTGCCTCCTCACGATTCATCCATGATGCCAAAGCCATCAATTGCAAGTCCCCTAGTTTTGAATTTGGGTCCTACACATTTAGATCTTTCAAGGCCAAGTTGTGTAGGTAAAACTCATACATTTTAGATCTATCCTCCAAGGTGCTTTGATCATAGAGATAAATGAATTGTTTTTAGTCTTGGAAGGGCATAGTGCCTCTCTGTGCTAAATTCTTAATTTGGAACTGTAGCCACTGTTCCTTAAGATACAATGCATAGGACTTTGCTGGCATCCTACACTAGATTGCATCTAAGGATAAACTGGTCATGGATGCCAATTGACTTTCTCTCTCTTGTAAGCGTCCCCTTAGCCATTCATTCTCTACTTCCAACTAAGCTTTCATCATTACCTCTCTCTCCCTTATGATGTTCAATTCTTTTCCCATTTCCTTTACTTTCTACTCCGTGTGGCCTATATCCTCCACTCCTTTAGATTTGGTAATTTGCATCCACCTATGTGTTTTTTCCCTTTCTTTTTCAAGCTGAAAGAATAAGGGGATGGAAAATTTCTATGGAATGACCCCACCTCCTTCAATGAACCTATAGAAAGAGTCAAGGTTGTGTTGAGAATGAGGTTCCCTCAGTTCTAGATCTTCCTTATTTGTTTCTTGCTTAATGATCCCTTCTTGGTCCATTTTATGAGTTTCATGTAGGTTTAGTAGAGTTTCCTGTAGGATGGCCTCTACTTCCTGTAGGTCCTTTTGTCTACTATAGGGGACCTTTTCCTTTGGATGAGGAAGACCTGGTGACAAGCCTCCTCCTAACATAAGTGATGGGAGATTTGGGAGAGGCTTGTACTGATGATCCCTCTCCTTGATTTTTCACAAGAAGAGGTATCTTTTCTCTCTGCTTTGGTGAGTCTTCAATGACAATTTGATTTTTGGTGGGTGTTTGAGGTTTTCCTTGCCTGATCCTATACTTTTTCTTGTCCTAAAGTACAATGGGATTTGTCTTTGTCTCTTCCCATTTTGCTTGATAAGTGTACTTATGGCAGTAAGAGCAGCTACTGCCTCTTTCTCAGTAGGTTCTGGAGATACCCTTGGTGATTCTTCCCCCATTTTTCCTTGAACTGTAGACCTTTGTTCTTCCTTTCCTTTTGCTTCCTCTTTTCCATTCTCCTTCTCATCCTTGCCTTTCCCTTCTTCTTCTCCCTCTAGTTCCTCACTCTGATCATCAGTTTCTCTTTTTGCATCTTCTTCTATCTCTTCATCACTTTCCTCCTCCTTTTCTTCCTCTTCTTCATCCTTTGTTTCCTCTTCATCCCTCTCGTTAGCAGTGCGGATTTTTTCATATTCAAGAGATTTTATTTCTCCCTCTACCTGTATGTCTTTGAAAGTTGTCCATGTAATATGGAGTCTTAGGTTTTGGAGTGCATCTTCTAGGATAAGTTTAATTAACCCATGATGGGCTAGTTGTTGATGTTTTCCTTCCTGCACTTCGATGCTCATATCTATCACTAATTGAAGAAGAAAGTAGGGTATTCTTAGTCTATTTTGAGGAGGTGTGTTTGCTCCAAATCTCAGTTCTTGGAGAAGCCTGAAATGGTATCCATATGCCACATTGTATCTTCCTTCACATGATATATACTTAATGAGGTGGTAGCTAATTTCATTCCAAGGGTATGGAAGGCTTTCTCTCATGACCCCATTTTTTTCCTCCATTTCCTCCTCTCCTTCCAAAAATAATTTCTTCTTTGCAAGTTGGTTGTTACCCTTATCTTCCTTTCTCCAAGCCAACCCTAAAGGAAGTATGGTGATTCTGCCTATGACTTCATGGGTGGTTTCTACTGAGAGGCCTTCCACCACAGCAGTGGCATGGGTCCTAGTTAGTGGTATGAGTGAGAGAGAAAACTCTCTGCCACCTCATCATTGTATCCCCTCAATTTTTCAAAGAAACCCATCCAATTGTGCCTTGTGAAGATCTCTACTACAAGAGTGCGTTGATGAATTCTCACTATGTTGGTCGGTTCCCTCCTATTAAATACCCCTGTCATTTTTGTCTGATGAATGTGGAGGCTTGTATAGGTCTAATTCCAAATTCTAATAGGTGAGGGATTTTAAATGACAACTTTGTATATAATTCCCCTAGATTGTAATTTTCCTAATCCAATGGAAGGTTTTTTTCTATATTTTTAACTTGGAAAATGTGGGAAGGTATAACTCCTACCTCTTTTGTTACTGCCTGATGAAGCCAACCTATGGTTTTTCCTTTCTAAGATGCCCACTACCAATCCTGCAGATGAATGTTTTGTATCTTGCAGGTTCTCCTGTAGGATACTATAGGTTTTCCTATAGGATCCTGTAGGTGCTCTTGCGCTGAAAACTTCTCACTATATTTCCTATAGACACTACTTCAAGAGCTAGAACAACCTTGCTTCGATGTATCCTTGAGATTTTGAATGCCTCCTATGCATGGGAATCAAAGTTTTTATTTCCTCATATGGGTGATTGTGTGGGATGGTGTGGTGGTGACTGAAGTACGAGCACCCACTTTTGGACCATTGGTCCCACTACCACTTCATCATTCCTCCTTACCTCGTAATCATCTTCCACTTCGGTCATCCGTAACTTAACCGTTTTTGGCCTCAACTCCTCTTTCTCTTGATTTAACTTCTATTGTGTGTGTAGTGAACTAACTGTATTATGCTCGTTGACTGGCCGAAGGTTTCTATGTTAACTGGCCACCCTTGCTTATAAAACCAACTCTTTCAAAAATCTACATTTTTAATTATATTATGCTAAGGAGAGAGCTTAAGCGAGATGACATACCCATGGTAAGATTCCTTGATGCTACTTGTTGGAGAATAATGTTTTTGCTGTGTATTTGCTACATTCTTTTATTGGCCTCCTTTGATGCTTGTTCCCCTTGATGTGCAGGTACTGGAGGGTGATGTTGATGATCTTAGTGTTGCTGCTAAGCCCTGGAGGATCTTCCTTTATAATAGGATCTCTATGCTGAAGATGACTGCAACCTATGAAATTTCTTTTTGTGGGATAGGCTACTATAGGATTTCCTATAGGAAACCTATAGGATGTCTTGTAGTTTCCTCTCCCCTAAATATTTATTCATTCCTCACTTCTGGAGCATGAGGATTGTTGTCCTGGGTAGAGAAGGGGTCTATTGATTGGTAGGTGAGAGGTATAGCCTTCGGGTATTGTCCCCTTATCCTTTGTTCTTATCCTCATTTATTGGTTTTCTATTTCTGAAAATTGTAATCTTTTTTAAACTGATTTATTGGATGAATGCAGGGGTAATCATGGTGGTGAGAGGCATGGTGATGAGGTGGTGAAATAAACATTTTTTTTTTACACAAGTAGGTCATCCCCTTTCTCTAGGGTCACTTTCCTTGGGATTCCCAAGCCAATGTAATTCCTACAGGATCATCCTGTAGGTATATAGGGAATCCTATAGAAAACACAGAACCCACGCAAAT
The DNA here is from genome assembly GCA_000404065.3 of Pinus taeda. Lineage (NCBI taxonomy): Eukaryota > Viridiplantae > Streptophyta > Pinopsida > Pinales > Pinaceae > Pinus > Pinus taeda. Next base: position 40,018 of record APFE030492182.1, on the reverse strand, counting down.
TGAGCTAAATGAGTTAATAAATGGAGTGAATGATGGGATGATGTAGAATATGGAATGGAGGAATGAAAACATGAACTGTATAGGTCATTTTGATCCTCTCTTATTGCTCTGATCCTCCTCCTGCTGACCTACAAACAACCTTTTCAAAGTCTTTTTTTCTCTCTTTATTTATATATTTTGTTTTTTTGTTTATTTGTTCTCTTTTCTTTTTTTTTGAAAACAACTAGTCTGCCCCCAAGAGGTTTTCATCCTATTTGCTTGCCCTGGGTGCCTCAAAAGAGGTTTTCACCCAAAGATTTTTTTTATCTTTTCTTTATATTTTCTTTTTTCTGACACCATTGGGCTACCTAAAGGGGTTTTCAACTCAACAGTGGGACTCAGGGGCCTCATGGAGGTTTTCACCTGAGTCTCTTTTTTTTTCCTTTTTTTCTTTTTTCTTTTTTTAGTGACTTGATGGGGTAGAAGCTGAGACTTTCTCCACTACCATCACTGTCTTGTTGATGCCATTGATGAATTTTTTTCTTTGACAAGGGCTTCTTGTAGACCTTCAATCTGTGCCCATTGAAAAGTAAAGGAATAGCCTCTGCATCAATGGTTCTTATCTGCACTAAACTATTATCATGACATTTTTCTATGACATAAGGTCCTAACCATATAGTCCTTAACTTTCCTTTAAAATACTTGTATCTAGAATATTACAACAAAGCCCAATCACCTTCTTGAAATTGTTTGTCCTTTATGTTCTTTTCATGCCAAATATTCCTTTGAACTTGAGTCACCTAAGTGTGCAGGAGGGCATGCATTCTAAAATCCTATAACCCATTCAGTTGGAGAAATCTCTCTTGTTGTACCTTGGTGAGATCAAGATCTAGTTGTGTTTCCATTCTTAAGGTGTTGTATTCAAAGTCAATGGACAACAGGGCCTTCTTCCCATAGATCAACCCATAAGGAGTGAATCCAGTGGTGGTCTTCCAACTGGTATTGTAGGATCAATTGGCCTCAACTAATCTATCTGCCAGTCCTTTCTGTTGCTGCTAATCATTTTGGTCGAAATGCCCTCCGGCGCTTTGTTAGTCACCTCCACTTGCCCATTAGCTTGTGGGTGGTAAGGAGTAGATGTTCTATGCTTGATCTTGTGTTGGATTAACAAATTTTCAATCATGTGAGATGTAAACTGGCTGCCTTGATCAGTGACCAGTTCTCTAGGGTACCCAAACTTATAAAATACATTTTCCCTTAAGAAATAAACCACTTTCTCCTTTGTTGTTGCTTTGATGGCCTTGGGTTCAACCAACTTGGTCAAACAGTTAGTGCACATAATGATGTATTACGTTTTCCTGGATGGAGGGTCAATGGGTCCAATGAAATCGTGCCCCACTTGTCAAATGGCTTGAAATTCACATGAGTTTGCAGAGGCATTTCATCCCTTGGGGTAGGTTTTCCCATCCTTTGGCACCGATCACACTGACTAGTATACCTCCTCACATCTTGGTGAAGAGTGGGCCAGTAATAACCAGATTGTAGCACCTTGAATATTGTCCTCTTGGCTGCAAACTAACCTCCACAAGGCCCATCATGCCAATTCAGAAGGATGTCAAAGACTTCCTCCTCCCTGACAAATATTCTCAGAATTTGATCGGGGCCTAGTTTGAAGAGGTTTCCCCCAATCTAAGTGAATGGGGCGCTCTTCCTCACAATCTTTCTTTTCTCTTTGGAGGACAAGTTCAGTGGAAACTGTGTAGACGCCAATTAGTTTTCTATGTCAGCAAACCATGGAGAGAGAACTTAAATGGAAAATAAGTGTTCATCCGATAAATGAACATCAACCATTCCTTCCTCCCCTATAGGAAAAGATAATTTGGATAAAAAATCTGCAACAACATTCTCCTTGCCAGGCTTATTAATAATAGTTAGATCAAACTGTTTTAATAAAAGTAACCGTCTAATAATCCAGACATTTTCATCAAGTTTGTTCATCAAGTATTTAATTGCAGCATGGTTAGTATGTACAAATGTTTGTTAACCTATAATCTAATGCCTAAATTTGATTAATGAATGCAAACAGCTAGGAGCTCCTTTTCAGTCACTATGTAGCTCAGTTTGGCCTTTGACAGATTCGTATTGGTGAAGTAAATGGCATAAGGTAACTTGTCATCTATCTAGCCTAGAGCTTCTCCTATGTCTTTGTGAGAGGCATCAGCATGTATATGGAAAGGAAGGGCCCAATTTGGGCCTTGGAGAATAGGTGCAGTGGTCAACTTGTCCTTGAGGGTGTCCAGGGCCTCTTGACAACTTTTTAACCATAAAAATTCAGAGTCTTTGGCCAATATAACCCAAATAAAGGAGAAGCTAACTTGTTGAAGTCTTTTATAAATCTCTGATAGTATCCATATAAACCTAGAAAACTTCTGACCTCCCTCTGTTTTTGTAGAGATGGGACCCTTTGGATGATGGCTATCTTATTTGGGTCCACCAACAGTCTTTTTTGGGATATTGAATGACCTAGAATAGTCCCTGCAGTCATAAAGAGCTCACATTTTTTGGGACTAAGGGACAAGTTCATTTTAATGCATTTGTTCAGCACCTTACCCAAGTTGGAAAGAGCCTCTTGGAAATCACACCCATAGGTTGTAAAATCATCCATATAAATTTCTAATGCATCATGGACTAGATCGGTAAAGATACTCAAGGCTGCCCTCTAGAAAGTGGCAGGGGCATTACATAAGCCAAAAGGAAGGACCTTATAAGCGAAAGTACCCCAAGGACAGGTGAAGGTGCTTTTATCCTAGTCTTCTGGGCTAATATGGATTTGATTGTACCTACTGAACCCATCTAGGAAAGAGAAAAACTTCTTCCCTATCAGGCCATCTATCACTTGGTCAATGAAAGGTAGAGGGAATTTATCCTTCTTTGTCGCTTTTTTTAACTCTCTGTAATCAACACAAATAATCCACTTCCCAATTTTCTTTGGAACAAACACCAAAGGAGAAACCCACTCACTATCTGAGATACGGTAAATGAATCTTACATCCAACAACTTTTGCAGTTCTTCTTTGACTATATCCTTGAGAGCTGGATTCATTCTCCTTTTGGGATTTTTGGACTTGTTTGTGACCTTCTTTGATATAAAGGTGGTGAGTACACAGTGAGGGGTGCACTCCCTTCAATTCCTTGTAACTCCAAGAAAAGGCATCTAGATGTTTCCTTAGCATGTTGCACAACCTTTCTTCTTGGTGTATAGAAAGGGCAGGGTTGATTTTCAAAGTTCTTTCAAGGCTGAATTCTATTGTTTTGACACGGGTAGGGTTTGATTCAACTAATCATAGATCAATCTGATGGTTTCTCTTGGTTTTATTTACTACTTCCTCTAAGGAAAAGGTTTTGGGAGTTGGACTTTGGAGTATGTGTTCAATCAATTCATCTTCATTTGGTGGGCCTCCTCCCATGGCTGTTTCTAAGGAATAGAGTTGGACTGAGTAGCTTTCATCTTCTTCATCTTCTTCTAGACATAAAGGTAAGTCATGTTCTAGAGATGGATGATAAAGAGGGTACAAGACTAACTTCTTGGATAGAGGCCCATGTTTCATAGGTATATTTCTAGCCTTGTAACTGATGTAGGCATTGATAGTGGCTAACCAAGGCCTCCCAAGTATGAGAGGATAACTAGTAAGTTTGGCCTTAGGCTGAAGAACTAGGAAGTCCATAGGGTGCTCCCAAGAGTCAATGGAGACCATCTCATCCTCAACAATCCCCTCAGGGGTTATTGTGGAATGGTCTGCAAGTTGCAAGATTGTTGTGGTCTTTCTTAATGAACCCTAGAGATTGAACTTGAGCATGGTGTCCTTAGTCATTACATTAATGAAAACCCCAAGATCAATCAAAGTTTGTGGGACAATGGTGCCATTGATGTGCACATCTACTACAGGGCTTCCAGGGTCCAAATACATTGGGAAAATCACTTGCACCAACATTAAGTCGGATCGTTGTCCAATGAAATTAATGGTAGGGGTGTCTCCTTTTTGTCTCCCTGGATGTTTGAAACACTTATCTTTATCAAATTGTTGTAAATAGGTACATCCTTGATGGCTTGGAGAAGTGGAACTTTGACACATAGATTTTTCAATTCACCCAGAAGTTCATTCTCTTCTAGTGTAGGCTAGACTGGATGAGTTAATTTCTTAGGAAAGGGTGGTGGATTCACTCTAGGCATGTTTTCCTCTCTTTCTTCCTCACTCTCCCTAAGTGGAGGTGGAGGTTGGTTTTCCAGGAGTACTTTCCCATATCTCAGGTTGATTTCCTGAATCTCCACAGCATAAGAAGGGTAGTATGTCTCTCCACTGTACACTTGTTGTGCCTATCTATTCTTCAGGTTCGGATTTGGTTGGGCAAGCATCTAAGGTTTTTTAGGTGGAGCGGGGTGTAAAAGTTGTGTTTGAGTAGGATGTGAAGGCAATAAAGCTAGAGCATTGTTGTATGGGGGCTTCCACCCCTGGGGTGGTGCATTTCACTGAGGCTGTGGCGGATTATATGGATGAAATGGCTGGTTGGTTGGATGGGAATGGTACTGAGGTGCAAAAGACCAAGGAGGAGGTGTATACTAGGAGGGATGAGTAGGGGGGCCCCAAGAGGGAATGGATGTGTTCTAGTTAGGGTTGTAATACGAATGGGATGACCCTTGCATGCCCTGTTGGTATGGCCAAGGCCCATGAGGTCTCCTTTGATTTATGTAGCAGAGATGTTCAGTCACACCTTCAGTTCCCTGATACATAGATTTTAGTCCAGGTAGAGAAGGGCACTTGTCTGTGGAGAAGTTTCCTTCACAAACTAAGTAGATTAGATCAGGTTTAATGGACATTCATTCCTAGGGTAACTCCTTGTGCATCTAGGGAAGAATATTGTTAATGCTCTTTCTGCTTCAACCTTCTTTCTCTTGATGTGCATATTTTCCATCTGTAGGGCCAGGGTTTTCAGCATTTCACTCATGAAATCTTCCAGCATATTTCCAATTTCACCTTTTATGGATGTGTTGGAAGAGGATGGGCTAGTCATGGGTTGACTACCACTACCCTTTTTCCTAGCTTCCCTAGAATGATTCCTAAAGACAGTCTTGATGTTATGAAACCAGCTCAAGAAAAGATAGAAATAATAGATCAACGCCTTAGAATTCAGCCTCTTCGAGGGGGCAACCTCCTTTACATTACATAAATGAACAATTCTTGGATTATTCAAATGACAAAACCTCCTTTCTATATATAGGAGTCTAACGAGTCACCATATAACCCAGCCGACCTAACAATAATAATACAAAGCTACAAAAATAACAATAGAGGGATTCTATGGGGCACAGTAATAACAATATGGGGACAATAGGGGCGCAACAATATTAATAAGGGGTATAAATACAATAGTAATGGGGTAATCACTAGTATTATAGGAACCCAACACTTGATATCTTCATAGGGTAGCTAGTAGATGTCCCCTCTTGCTAGCAGGTTTAAGGTATCCAGAAGATCTTCCCTTACCCCTCGGAGTAGGACTAGCTTCAGTGAATTAGGATCAACTGTGCACCTAGCCCTTTTGTAGCTAAGTTGGAATCTTTCTTCATAATCCTCTAGGGATTCATCATGCCCTAAGGTCATCCTAAAAATTTCTTCTTTAGTGTTTTTGGACCTATAGTAGTCTCGATACTTGTTGTTGAAGGCTTGTTGCATCTAAGTGCAGGTTGTGATGCTATCCCCAGGTAAACCCATGAACCAACACAAAGCTACATCCTTGAGAGTGGATGGAAATAGTTTCAACTTCTTCTCATCAGTGGTGTAATCATAAGTTCTGCATATGATAGAAAAATCAAACAAGAAAGTGTCTGGATCTTCTGAGGTCAGGCCATGGAAATGAGGAATATTAGAGGGGCTAATGTTTTTCATCTTGGTATCCCCATTAGTTTCTTTGATGGGAAAGTCACCCTCACTTCTTTCTCTATCTCCTTTGTCATTTCTATTTTCATCCATTAGGTCAGTGGGAATGGGTTCTCCTTCTTCTTCTCCCCTTGTAGGCTCTTCAAATATCTCTGTTTGTTCACCTAAGGGGTCCTCCAATTTACAGCCACTGAAGAAGAGGGAAGGTTGGTTGTTTGAAGTGGTGGGGGTATTTGGTAGAAATTTTCCTAAGTTATCCTTATTCCTACGAGGCATGAAAGGAGTGTTTTTGTTTTGTGTTTCTTTTCAATCTTTGAGACTAATTGCATAATTGAAATCACAAACTAAATGAACACTAACTTCTTGAATGAAATATCACTTGTAGAATGGAAAAGAAAGCAAACTAACTTACAATTACTTTTGCAGAAATGAAGCTAATAGCAGAATGTCAAAGATAATATACGGAAGAAAGAAAGAAGAAACCACATCTTACTCAGACACCTTCCTAGAAACGGCACCAAAAAGTGATGAGCACTTGTATTGCAGCAAGAATGTTGCAACTCCTGGAGCTACCAACTTTACTTTATCAACTAGGGGTTCGTACAAACTTGTAGGTGACAGTGTTGTATACACAAGTAGATGCGATGGGTCCACTCTTTGTCATTGCTAAGCTGGTGATAGACCACTATGGTTTCTCAAACTAGCCTTTTATTGATTCAGAAAAAGCTTTATTACCAATGAGAAAAATGGAAATTCATACTAAATGAAATCTTGTCTGTTGTAGTAAGGAAAAGAATGGAATCAAATGATTAAACACACCATTCATCTAACTACTGCTAAGAGGCTTTTCTTCAAAAAAATGCTAATTTAACATGTGTGTAACCCTACTTTCCTAAGCATGCAATCTAAAATAACCAAAAATTCTACTGTTGTGCATGTAAATGAACAAAATAACTATTTTTACTATTCGTCTTCTTTGTGTAAAAATGTGAATGCTAACATCTCTTGGTGATGTGGTAGGTGGATTAGAGATGATAGTGAATGGTCAGATGGCTTGGGAGGAAAGTAGGGGTCTTCTCCTATCTTCCTAGGTGATGTTTCCACAATTCAACCTCAAAACAAGCCACTACATGTCGACCTACAAGATGTCCTAAGGCCTCCTACAAGACATCCTAATGCTCCTACAAGATCCCCTGTATTCCTACAGGATCTGGCCTAGAGAAAGAGGAGGGATTTTGAAGGTGGTGTAGGGCCTAGGGAAGGTGAATGGTGGGTGAAATGAGGTGATGGAGTGGCTAGGACTCCTTCAAAGCTCAAAACAGAGTTTGTGAGATGCTTGGATTTGCTCAACAAACTTGGAGAAGTGTTCTTATGGAATGATGAATTTGGTGAGGGACTTAGTGGAAAAAAAAAAAAATTTATAATCATGGATGGATTAGGTTAGGATGGGGGTTTTGGTTATGAAATATCTCTACACTGCTGAAAATCCTGCATTGCATCAATGATTGACATTTATCCATGAATCATGTTAAACAAGAAAAATTTTAAATTAACTAAAGAAAAACATAATTTCATTATATAGTTGCATATCTCATGCATGGGAAAACTTGAAGAATAGTGTGAAACCTTTATGAGGTCTAATGCAAGGATGAAGATATCAGAAATGACAATTAAATCCTATTCTTTAAAACTAGTAAAATGTTGGCCTAAGTAACAGAAAACCCTAAATTCCATGAGAAATTAGAGTTCTGTCTTTTTGGGGCTGCATAGGAGTTCTTTCCTCAAACCATGGTCCCTGAAGGGAGGAGCGAGGCCAAATCCACCTACTAATATATTTTTGGTATTCTTTTATCTTCCTAAGCTACTGCTAAAGCAATGCACAAATGGAAGCAAACTAATCAAATCCACAACTACTTGCAATGAAATAACACTAAAGGAAATTTAACCATTAATCTATGAAATCAACTAAGCATACAAATAAAAGAAGAGAAGCCTTTACTCCTAGGGTTGGGCCCTAACCCAAGAGCTTCAGCCCTTTGACTCTTGAAATGTTCATTCTCATTATCATATTAGAAAATTACATAACAATGTCTTCCACAAGTCTTGAACTAGAAAAATGCTTAGTTATTTTACATCAAAAGTTTGAATCCTAATGAGGGTCTAGGCCTCCTTATTTATACAACTAAATTCTCCAATGAATTCCTTAAATCTAGGGAGACTCGACTCCTAAACTCAAGATGTACTGGCTCCTTAACTCTCATTGGCTCGGCTACTTGCAACTCTAAGCTAATGTGATTTGATGGAGGAATATTCGAATGAGTGAGGAGTAAATGAGGATGATCTATTTCCTACAATCTCTCCTCCTTGTCTCATTCGAGTTTCTGCCCTTAATTAGCCAAAATTGCCATGATTCGCTCTCAAAAGCCTACAATCAATGCACATTAGTCCTCTAGGCATAACATCTCACTTTTACTCATCTCATTAAGCAAAATATAATCAAAATATGTAAGGAATTATGAGAAGAGTTTATTTAATAAGCTTGGAGGTATATTAAGTTCCATATATTTACCCAATGACGAGGCTCATCAATCACTCGTATATTTTTTTATTACAGGTTATGTTAGGAGTAGGTCTTGTTGCATTCTAGTTTGCTTTCCTAAACTTTCTCTCCATCTAGTCTTTGCATTTGTTTTGTTTTCTTATTTTGTTTCTGCATGTTTCCTTCTAATTTAGCATATATATATATATATATATATATATATATATATATTATATATATGTGATCTCTTGTTTTGTGGTGTCTTTTCTTTTGTGTTTTTCTTAATGAGACTATGCATGAAATATGTCCTTTGGCTCAAAAAACAATGTGTAAAAGTTTGAAAAGGGGAATTTTGATGACGGGCATCTCTTGGCTAATGTGTTACCTCTTCTTTATCTGGGTTTACATATCTCTTTAAATTCAATGGTGTCTAAATGAAAAATATGATTCATTCTATATGGAAAAACTTTTTTCAAAATATGAAGCCCATATCTCTATTAGGATCTTAATTCTTGACTTAGCCTTGTATTTAATGGTTTTTGACCTACCAAATCAACTAATTAGAGAAGGGAATGGAGGAAAACTTAAAACAAGCATATTAACTTTAGTGATCATTCAAATCCCTTACACAAGGAACAAACTCCTGTAAAGTAAATAATATGGGATCCCTCTTCCACCTTAAATATAAATAATTTCCTTTGCACATTATTATTATTAGTAACTAAAAAAAGAGGTGAAAAAGAGAAAGACTTCCTGTGCATAAAGGTGAAGCAAGTAATTTCATCGGGGTACTGAACAGGTCTGCTATAAGTGAAGCAATGCTTGTGATTTCTTAAGTTAACCCCATCGGGGTATTAAATAAGCTTGATGGTAGAAGAGAAACATTGGGTAATGTGCTTAACTCTGATTCTCAAAATCTTGGTATACTTATCATCCTTCTCCCCTATTGAAACATTTGAGGTATGAATAGTTTTGTAAATGTGTTTGAAGTTGAGCAAAGTAAGAGAGGATATTATATTTATAACCACATCAAATATGGAGGATAAGGTAATCCACATGATGAATCAATAATTCATGAAATACTAAGACTTTGTTCTTAAAGATAAAACCTAAACAAAAAAGTTGGAGTTCTAACAATGTGTCACCAAGTGTTGTCGCTACGACAAGCACCCTCCAAAATTTTGCCTACACTTGAATTTTGAGCCTACTAAGAATCTTACGATTTTCTGTCCCATAGTCACTTCATGCTCAATTGACGTTTTGTTAAGTGTATAATTCTTCTTCTGAGATTTTAACTGTCAAAGGCACTTGCTCACACATGCTTAGTCCTTGATAAATGCATGAGCTCTTCTAACTGTCAAAGGCACTTGCTCACACATGCTTAGTCATTGATAAATGCATGAGCTCATATTTCTTCTGCAAGCTTAGCTGGCTAATCACTAGTACAAAATGGCTAATTAGTTACTAAAACAACAATTAAAATTTGAATATAAATGACTATTTTTTAGTTAGTGACCAGTAGTAGCTAATTTACAGTATCTTATAACGCGACCAACGTTTAGTCGTTTTTAGCTTAGTCATTAATTGATTGTCTCAATTTTATCATCTAGTAGTATATTTAGTCATAAATTTGGTCATTAATTTAGTTATTGATTTAGTCATTAATTGCCACAATTAATGACAAAATATACAACAACATATATTACTATATGATCATATGAGAAAACCAATTAATGACCAAAGAAATATGACCAAAATGTCGGTCGTGTTATAAGATATTGTAAATTAGCTACTAATAGTCATATATAAGCAAATTTCAGTTGTTATTTGGAACCAATTAATGACTAAATTTTTTACGTGTTATAAGATACTGTAGATTAGCTACTAATAGTCGTATATATGCAAAATTTAGTTGTCATTTGTAATGAAAAATTAATCATTTTCAGTAGTCATTTATATTTTTTTGGTAGTTTCATATTCATTATATAAACGACTAATTTAGAAGTTTATATTCATTTCATTTATTTTCATTAATAATCATTATAGACGACTAATTTAGTCGTATATTCATTTTATTTGTGTTCAACATTAATCAATATAAACTACTAATTTAGTAGTTTTAGATTGATTTTATGTGTTCATTATTAATCAACACAGATTAATTAGTATGATTTTACGACTAAATTAAAAAAACATCATACAATGTCAATTGGTTCTTCTAATATGAAAATTCAAAGTTACATATGTTAGTTAAAATACTAAACAATGTCAAGTGCAACTATAAATAATTTCAACCACAGAAATTATATTATATGAAATGTAGAGTATTATAATTAATAAAGAATAATTATAATAATAATGATTAATTAAGTATAATAAGAATTACTTTTAGGATTGGAAAACTAATTAAAAAATTTAAACTAGTATTATTTAACAATTAAATCTATAAATAATAATAATTATTTATAATAATAATAATGACTATTAAATTAAGGATTTTTACAAAATCCATTTAATTAATGAGCTATTACAAGGCTCAACTAATATAAAAATTAAAATAAACAATAATAAACAATTTAAATAAATTATGATAAAACTTTTATTACTATTAATAATAAAAATAATAAATTTAAATAAAGTTATTAGCCGACCTTCAATCAAAATGTTTCTTTAACTATTTATCCTACCACAAAGCTCTTCTTCTATCATCATTCAGATTGGTCCTGATGGTGGATCCCTATTGGGATTTGAAACGTTGACAAAAATATGGTTTCTACTGTGGATACTCCGAGACTAAGCTCAAGAGTAATACAATATGAGTTTCTAACTTAACATTGGTTGCACTACAATTTACACATGAAATGTCGTTTCACCACTATAAAACATTATCATTGTGATGTCAAGTCATTGCAGGTGAATTCACCAACTATGAAGACTTGAACATCAATATCTATGTGTGTGTCTTATGAAAGATATTGGCTTTAAGGGTACAACTAGAGCGGTTCTCTTCTCTCTCTTTTTGCATTTGTCGCTCCAATGTTAGTGTTCTCCTCTTTCTTCAAATCTTGTTGCTTACCATCGATATTGAGTTCCTTTTCTGAAAACAAAAAGAACCTAGAATGCAGAGTGTAATACATGAAAGATGGTGAACAATAGAATATAAATGAAAGTAGACTATAAAGGATTTATATTACATATACCTCAACATCAACAATGTTAAAGCCATTCTTCCCCATAAGAGCAAGATACTCAAACAAGTTTTCTTCAGTTGAGCGATAGTGGCCACTATGTGGCCGGATGACCTGTATAAACAAATTAAAGTCACCATAGAAAGGAAAACCTTAGTAACTTAGTAGTATTCAACCTCCAGGGAAAGCTTAGGCACAATCATGCCATCTAAGTTACATGCTAAAAAGCTCAAGCTGTAAATAACTTGTTCAAACAAATAATTTGAGGTGTGATGTCTAATCCTTGTCATTTTATTTGCAACAACAATTTGTTGTCTAATGCATGAAATTGGTCAAGTATATAAACAACATGTTCTCAAATAACAACATGAAAGTAAACTTTTCTAATAATCATGAAAATATTTCAATACAAAACAGTTAAAAGGATTTCAATCAATATCATGTAATATTAATTTCATCTTCAAGCTTTGGTTTTTATTTAAACAGACATAATACCAAGTACTTTCAATTTCATAGTTAAAATACAAAGAAAAATCGAAATAAACATTCAAAATACAATCAAACAATAAAGAGAGGATATCATGGAATGGACATTGAAATTATAAAAAAATTGTTTACATGTCTGTCGATATTTTATGATGCCTTCCTAAAACATTTGCTTGCCCAAAATAACCATAAGGTGAAAGAATCACAACATTAAAAATCATAGGAATACTTACTAGAAACATTTCCAAAGTCGATGGCTAAAGTGCCTGAAGGATCTCCAACAACAAATGAATCATATCCAAGACATGATCTATATATTGTCTACCCATCCTTTTTCCAATCACATTTCATGTAACCTTCCCATACCAGAGTCAAGTAACAATCAAATGAAGGAATTGACATTTGTTTTTATCTTTGATATGTATAAACTTTGAATATAATTTTTTTTGGTAACATATTAATTCGTACTTAAAGCCTTCCTGTCATGCGAATGTATCAATCAAGTAGAACATCAGAAAAATTGACCTCAATGAGGTCCTCTAACAATTTCTACAATATCAATATTTGTCTTGTTGTGATACCTTGGATAGAAAAAAGAACATATCTACAAATGAAAAATCCATATATTACTTATGTTCAAACTATGTATATGGTGTATTCTTAGGTAAATTTTTAAGATGTCCCTCTACCTTTACCAAAGCGGATTGTAGCTTGGTTAAACTCTTTATCCTTTCATTCAACATCAATTTCTGCAAGATAAATGTCACATGTTATTCTTTCCCATTTCTCAACATGCTAGATATGATAAATTGAAAGTCACATAAAAGCAAGAGAAAATCATTTTCTAACCAAAAAAAATACACAAACAATGCCTCTAATAAAACTTCACACCTCAGAAATTACTCTGCCACATGCTCAGACTAAAGGTGATATTCTTTTAATAATCTTTAGGTCATATTTATTGGGATATTTGTATTTTTACCATGATTTCAATTTGGTGCTAAAAGAAATATATAAATCCAGGTTATTATCAGTGAACTTCAAGTGTAATTCAAAAAAATATTGTCATTATAAGGTATGGAGAGAGAAACATCTTCATAACTAGGATTCTCTATTTTAGTTTGGTTTGAGTTGAGTTGGCATTTGAATATATAGTTTTCTCTAAAGAATTGAAATAGAAAGATGAGAATTGAAGTAACCCTGTGAATTTTTAATTAACTCATATTATATATCTCTAAAACAACCAGGTCATCCTTCTCTGCTATTTGATAGAGATTTATTGGCATATAATAATAATGAATTACTATCAAACACAATGATGCAATATATTAACCAAGGAAAGAAAAATGACATGGCTTTGGTATTTGTGTGCTCGAAGGAAATCCAACAATGGTTGTGTTCTTCCTTTATCATGAAATAGTATTGAAGACAAATGTTGGTTTAGGAATTGAACTCCATTACCAATAGGAGATGGTCATGTTGGGTAAGGAAAGGATGAATTGAAGGGCTCAAGATCTAGCTCCAATACACAGTTATCCTTGTCACTACAAAATACAAAGTCGTCATCATTTGTTTATCCAGATAAAAAGAAAAGTGGGTTTGTATTTGTGCACTTGTGATAGTATATGAAAAAGAGAGCACTAGTGGAAATCAAATGTAAAACCCACTCAGCTTAATGAACTAGTACAATAGAAGCATGCTAACTCATAAACAATAGATGATAAAAAAGAATAATGGAACATTATTTCCTACCACATAATTGGCATGAATAAAATTTCCACATAATTCATCTGAAAAATGAGAAGAACTTATGGCAAAAGAACATATCATTAGTGTTTTATACCCTCTTTAACACATGTAGCCTACGGAAGTAGAGGAGGCCAAGTGTAGTAGGATTCCAATTGTGTGGGATATAAAAATAGAAATGTGGAAAAACACGCCTACCAATTCACGAAATCTCACTCTAAATAATAGAACATGTTGAGGATAGTAATGATGAAATAGATTATGTATTAGGATCAAGCCCCTTATTAGTCATGAATTAGCAAGGCGGCTGGTAATTTTTACTCGTAAAAATGTTAAATTGGCAACTAGGGCCAAACTCCATGTGGGTCAGCTTATTTATGGCAGCTGATATTTTTATTGGATCCCTCTCGTCGAGAGGTGAAGGATTGATCCAAAGATCATCTGATTTCGATAAGTATTTATGGAGATATGAATTTATTTTGATTATGGAATTATTATCAAGCCGACTAGCTCTTATGTAGGCTCAAGAAGCCCAATAGACATGTCTATTCATCATCCACGTTTTAGTATAAATTGGTGAGGACTTGAAGTCATTTAGGACATGTATTCTTGAGGTGATCTCCTCTCCATGTCTTGGGTTTTTGGAGAAGGAGAGAACTAAAAGAATACGCTAGCCTATAAGGAGCCCTAGCTACAAGATGATGCCCTTATCCTATGCTGAGCATGGAGACAAGTCATATGCATGGAGACAGTCATTACACAAGATAGTCAATGTATCTGCTCTATTGGAAGAGCCGTAGTGCAATCTTGACGTTGTTCCACAGGCACTTATACACTGTCATCTTGTACAACATTGAAGAATATATATACGTTCACTGTCATGACTATATCACAATATATGCACAGTCACGTAATTCCCTAAACACTTGAAGATATATGCATAACATTCAAGGGATACATACGTAGCTATGAACAACATGAAAACCCCAAATCTAGCCACAATGCTTAATATGTTGGTTATGAAGACTCTATGTACGCTGGACATATATACGCTGGTTATGAAGACACTCCATGCAATTGTAATCCAACACAGTTCATAAAGACATTTGGACACTGTTAATGAACACACAAGCATATAGTTAATGTAGGCACACAACGCAGCATCATGGCATACACGATGTCATACAATGCAGCAATATTACACACTATACATGGATTACATGCACAACAATCAGCTCAATGCACAGTCAAGGTGACACACAATTCACACGTTGTCATGGAAAGATCTGATATGATGTTAATGATGACATGCAGCTCATATGAAGGAAACCTGATATGCTATTTTGAAACCCTACAAGGAAAAAAGATGTGCTATTCATATCATAGTAAGAGTAACAAATCCTAGCCACAGTCATGTCTTGTGAATAGGTTTGGAAAGGAGACCTATAGCTAAAGGAGACCTATCCATGAGAGCAACAGATCAGCACCATGTATAGATACATAGTCAATGAAAAGTTGTGACAAGGGTTTCAAGCAATGCCTAGTGTTGTTGTAATAATGATAGTAATAGTTACATTCTCAGCATATTAACACAGTCAATAAGAAGCTGTGATGAACAGTGATAAAGTCATGATCTAGTTCTTATGAAATCATGATCTCACTGCAGAGGTAACCTTTGGGGTAATCTCAAGGGACTGTCATGGTGCAGCAATGATGATAACAGCAGTACTGAAGATATCAGAGATGAAGTACAACACAGGGCTACATGATGATGGAAGATGCCACATCATGGACAACATGATGTATGGGCAGTATGATGTAGATCATGGATAACATGATGTATGAGATCATGAGCAGCATGATGGTGCTACATGGTAAGGTGCAACAAATGGATGAGATGCAGCACGAGGATAGGTGAAGGAGTCACCTTGGAGAATCAGTTGAAGCAGAATGTCTTCAACTAATCTCATCGTTATATGAAATGATCTATGCTAAATTTAGATAAGTCAAAGTGTTGAATTCTATTGTAAATGTACTATCTCTCTCTCTCTCTTTCTCTGTTGAACTTTGAAGAACATAACAGAAGAATTGATCAAGGGTTTCCCCACACATTGTGGGGTTTGTCCCTGGCTAGCGCCACATCTTGTGTCCTCTTGTCTTAGCATGTCTTCTGCAATTTATTGTTATGTTCTATCTTCAGTTTACTTTATGCTGATGTGATTGCTAATATGGAAAAAGAAATAAAATAAATTGCTCTAGCATACAACATACCTAAAGTTAACATGGTATCAGAGTCGAGGTGAAGACAATGCCCAATCAAGAGTGAAAGAGAAATCACCAAAGATAGTTGGGACAAGATGGAAGGATCAATGGGTTCCTCATAATTCACATAGGGTGAAGTCGAAGCAGAGCATATTATCACAATAGTGAAACAGAACTTCTGATGGCCTACCTAAAGATCACTTCATTGGGAATTTCAGATCTAAGGGTGGAAGGAAACGCAGATGTCTTGGTTATGAGTTCGGCCTTTATGCGAAGGAGTGTCTAAATGACAGAGATGCAAGTCATCAAAGACACAAGCAAGGAACCCCAGGTAAGAAGACTCAAATATTGTTTCTGATAAGATAGAGAAGTGTTATCTTGTATTGGCCCTCTCCTTCAAATTCTTTGGGAATCTATCATATTGATTGTAGTGCTTCAAGGCACTTCATCGGATAGAAGGATGCACTCTCTAATTTGGTAGAGATGGAAACAATCATGGGATTACACTTGGAGCCAATGCCACCTATCCTGAAAAGGCAATGGAAGTCAAAGGTTTTATGGTAGCATTCATCAATGGAAAGGTATGTGTCTGAAAATTGAATTTTCGAAGATGTTTTTGAGTTCAAGGTTGTATCAAGTTATAGGAAGTCCACTGGGGACCATGTCCATTGACACAACACCGGTGGTCTGTGAGTTAGATGGTGACAGAGATGCCTAAATTCAACAAGAGCATGAAGGTACATGTCTGAGATGTACCAAAGGAAAATCTTACAAGGGGACCATTCCCCCTCATGTAGTAGGTCCATAGGTTTGGAACAACCCGTGGAGTTTGAGATTCATGAACAGGAATCTCACGTACACAGGTGGAAGAAATCCCTCTATGGCTTGAAGCAAAGCACCCGGGGCGTAATATGAGAGGATTGATAGCTGTCAAATGAAGCTGAGATTCACTAAGAGTAAAACCGATCCAAACTATTACCTGAAGGTTGAGGATGATAGACCTCTCATACCGGAACCTATGTTTGATAGGTGTAGACCCTCTCATTTGTAGAAGATAGAGGGAGTTGGATTCTGGATGTGGAATGATAAACTGCAAGCCTATGACTACCTCGAGGATCGTAAGTTATATGGTAGTGATGTTGGACCAGATTTGGGAATGCCTCTGAGTTTCATAAACTCATTCACATTGATGTTCTTGGTGAACCTCCATCCAGACATATGTTTTGCAGTTAGCATGGTGAGCTCATATTTGTTTGAGCCTCACTGGATTGGTGCCAAGAATCTTCTAAGATATCTTTAGGGCACAATCTCTCATGGATTGAGATACAATGCTTGAAAGATGAAATTGCATTATTATTCAAATGCTGAATGGGCAAGCAGTTTGGAGGATCACTAGAGAACTTTTCAGTGCTAGTTCTCTTTGGATTCTGCTTTGATGCAGGAATCAGAAGTCGGTCACTATAAGCACTGCCAAGACCAAATACATGGCTACGAGTATGATCTCATACGAAGTTGCATGGTTGCAGAAGCTCTTAAGTGAGTTGTTTTTCTCTGTGACAACCAAAGGTGGGATTCGATTATTGAGGAATCCTGTATTCGACAATTGCTCCAGCAGACAGACATCAGATACTGCCTTATCTAGGATATGAAAAGTTGATGAGAAAGGAGGCTCCATCACATTGAGATGATGTACAGGTCGCTAAAGCCCCAGGGGAAGATCAAATCTGTGATTTTCCTAAACGAATTAGAGTCGTCAAGAGACCCTTGTACAAGGGTCCTGCATATTGAATACATTGAGCTTTGGGAGCTTTGGGTACTTGTAGTTCTTATTGGAGCAACATATGACCACAGGGTGACTCACCCTCCCCTAGTGGTGCGCACTGGGATAGGATGATTCGCTCTCTTGTGGAAAATATGATTCACTCTCTTGTGGGACAAGATGATTTGCTCTCTTGTGAGACAAGATGATTCACTCTCCTGTGGATAGGATGATTCGCTCTCCTATGGACAAGATGATTCGCTCTCTTGTTGGACAAGATGATTTGCTCTCTGTTAGGGTCCCACCCTAACCCCCTTATTCATGTCATGGGATCACGTCATAGTCAAGAGTCAATAAAGCCCATATTAATATTTGTAAGTGGTTAACCCGCAATTAATGAAGGGACCACCGTTAGTTACAAATGGGCGGTAGTATTAGATAGATGGTATTAATAAAACCCACGGTATTGACCCATGGTATTGCATGTATGAGTCATATATAAAGGATAGAGACTCCCTACGAGGAGTATCGTGTCTTGTTTTGTAATCGAGCTCTGCTCTATTGGAGGTTGCCCCCTCGAAGAGGCCTGTGAACATTTCTCTCTGAGTAATAAAATCATTGCTATTCTGTGTTCTGGGTATATTTTCTTCGCATATTCTGTGTTCTGGGTATTTTTCTCGCATATTCTCTGTTCAGTATTGCTTTGCAGGTTAAGAAGCATAACAAGTGGTATCAGAGCACTTTCCAGGGCTCGGTGGGATCTCCAAATTTTAGCGAATTTTTTTTTGGCTAGAGACGTGTTCCGGCGTCTTTAAACCACGGGATCTGTCGTTGAGCGCATAAACCTGCAGATTTGGGGAGGCATGCACGCAGAAAATACAAGAGGTGGTCACGTCTGTTGGACTCCCTTGTAACCCCTGTGGGTACCCCTTCGAGTAGTAGCGCATTAGACAGAATCGCGCACAGACTTTGTTCCACGTACCCTCTGGGTATATAGGAAGCCCCATAGCTACCTTGAAGCCTCGCCATAGATAAAATTTCGGCCGTCTTGTGGCTACAGTACACCGAAAACAGCACTCGGAGAGATTACTCACTCGTACGATAGGGTAGTCGGGTGGTACGGCTAAGGGTACGGTAGATCCTCCTTAGTTAGAGCCCTGAAACATTGGGTCGAGTACTACTGTCAGACCCTTATGTATATTGCGATCTGTAGCACCTGACACTCCTCAAGACCATAGTTCCCTTTCTATTGGGGGATCGCACATCATCTATTCCAGATCAGCGAGTGCAGCAGCAGTAGACATCAGTCCCGCAGCTCTATCCGATCAGCAGCAGCAGTGATCCACGATCCAGATTCTCAGATCCACCAGATCGGAGTAGTTGTGAAGGGTTCCTGTGCCTGGCTATAATTTTCGCAGGACTTTTGGTGGCAGTGACATTTTGAGGATTTGATGACTGCAGTATTGATCAAGGAGTAAAACTCCATTAGGAGTTTTGAAGTCTGAGATCTTCCGAAGCACTTATTTTTGATCTAGCCCATCAGCATCAGGACAACGAGCTGAGCATGGTGGTACCATTCAATTTCTGCACAAAAAAAAAAATTGCGGTCCTAATTTTTCAGCAAGTTGGTGTATGGTAGCAACTAGAGCTCAGGCAATGGCCAATGAAAGACTAGACGACCTTGAAACAAATATGAACGAGCTCAAAAATACGCTTAACGACCTAGCTAACATGGTACGGCAAGCCTTCGTTAAGGGCAAGGAGCCAGCTCTCGAGGACCACTATAATGACCATGAGGGTGAGTCTAGCCACTCTCCTCACGCATGGTGCACCCATCCACCACCCAACAGAGATCTCCCACTCAGTCAGCGACCTCCAAAGTTGGATATGCAGAAATTTGATGGTTCTAACCCATCCGCATGGCTAGCACAAATGGAACAGTATTTCGAATTAAATCGTCTCCAAGATGATTGGACTAAGATTAGAGTGGCGACCATGTACTTGGACAGTCAATGATGGCAATGGGCGTTATGTCATCAGCGTCGCAATGCACCTTTTTCGAGTTGGGTCCAATTTACCAAAGCTCTTCGAGATCACTTTGAATAGGGAGACTCCTTTTTGGGCAGTCTCACTAAGCTCCGACAGACGGGTACAG
>APFE030492181.1:0-19090 GCA_000404065.3 Pinus taeda | reverse complement strand
GACTGATGGTGGCATGAGGATGTTCACTCTCATGGTTTGAGCGTGATAGTTGGACTGATCACCCGACTAGTTCAGACATGGGGACGCGTAGTGTACAGAGATGTGTTAGCATTGTGTTGGAGTATCATGGCAGAGTTCACATGGGGACGACACATGATGAGGTCGACACGAGATGTTGCAGTGGGCATGTAGCTTGAGATGGAGGGGCCAGCCTTCCACAATGGAGCAGCATGTGGAGATTGTGACATGGTGGTTGATGATCATGGATTGAGATGACTTCCGATATATGGCATAACGATGGGTGTATACCTTGGTATGGTTATCTTGGTGACGGACGGTTGCCGAGATGAGACATGGTGGAGACGGTGGTTCTACATATGTTGCGATGATGGTTGCAGTATGTGGAGGAGTTGACATCATGGATGATCTTGGTGGATGGTTACCAGGATGGTATGTTGTCGAGGACGACAACGACTTCCGGTGGAGGAGGATGTAACGCCCTCGGTGAAGTGCGACGGGCAGGCGCCGGGCGCCCGGGCGCGCACACGTAGGGTGGGCGTGCACGACCGCGTCCGGACGGTTCTGCGACGAGCTACGGAGTAAGTGCGACATTTTGGCGAGCGACTTGCAACGATAGCTGAATAGGTTTGCGACACTTAGTAAAAGTGCGTGGATCGTTTGGAGGTTTATACCCACGATTGAAGGAAACGTTGGGGGTGGGCCGACCCACGGTAGGAGGGCAGGCCAACGTTCAAATGGCGTTCATGGAGGGGTGTCGTAACGTGTTTTGGGAGGTCGGTTGGAGAACCAGCATCCATGGAGCATGGGTATATACACTTGGAGGTGAGCGTTCATTTGGAGACAAGCATTCGATCATTGCCACTTCGCACAAGGAGTAGTGCGCAGGTTCTAGTGCGCATTTGGAGAAGGAGAAGGCGCAGTTCTCATGCGACCATCCTTGGGCTAGTCGCACGATAGAACATCGCACTTGGTGTTGGGCGGAGGTGCGGGCGAAGGTGCGCTCGGTGGTCGGGTGAGGCGTGCACGGTGAACGTGTGGCGCCCGATTTGTGCGACGACTTGGCGTGGGCGTCTTGGCGACTCGGATGAGCGCCCGCCCATCGTGCAAGTGTGCACGAAGAGTTGTTGGAGTGTTGGTTGGCGGACGGAAGTGTGCCTTGGTTGGAGGCGCCCGTGTGTGGCGACTTTGAGGTGTGCACAAGTTGGGCGAACGACACGACAGTGCGACGGGGTGAACGAAGATTTGGTTAGTCGTGCGGTGACCGTGCGGAGGTGCTGACGTGCCGGGCAACCGTGTTTGCCGATGTTGTAAATTTGGCTAAGTGTAAATTTGGGGTTTCCCAAGATTTAACTTATGCATTGTAAAAATTGAAGATGATATAATATATTGTTGGGCAGACTCACATTACGGGGAGTTGCCCCTCCCCTTTATACTTGTTGCAATTGTTGATGTTCTTGTTATATAATTGCTATGGATAATGAATGAGTATGGGCTTCATTAAGTATAAAGGATAATTGCATAATACTTGGTTGAGAATCACAAATTAAGTAGGAGAAAGTGAATTTAGGCGTAGTCCATGTGCATGAGTATTGTTAAAAAGAAAGTGTTCGGTGGTGCCGCACCTCGCCAGCACGGTTGAAAGACCACCGTAGGCTTGGGGGCGTGACACCTTTCGTATGAGGCGCTGACAAACTAGTCAGAACAGACTGAGAGCATAATTGCCCAAATGTTTTCATGTGAACACAAAGTATATTGAATAAGGATAATAGAAGGGTTATATTGATGAATCAGTGCTTTGAGTGCCCTGGATTTATGAGTTGCACCTGGGCCCCGAATATTCAAGGAAAAAATGATCATAGAGGCATCGATGAAGCGGGGGCATTCGCTCTAAAGGCCCGAGGACTTTCTGAAACAACTGGCCAAGAAATGTCACTGTTGAGTGAAGGATCGCTAGACTCCAGGAGCCATTCGAGACTTTTTTGTATCTTGATACCTTTTTCTTTATTTGTGATGAAGGTCCCGGATGGGGGTCCAATTCCTTTTCCTTTTCAGGAAGAAAAAAGGAACGATGAATCTAAAGATGTCCTAATTTGAAGGATGAGGACAGGGCTATGGCCTTCAGGTCTTTATTGAGAGAAATGGGAGCAGGAGTGGCAATGGCATAAGGGAAAGTCTTGGCAGGAGCAGGAGAGAGGCCTGAAAAGGGGGCGGGAGTTGGAGCAAAGACTCGACGAGGCAGAAATCACTGAGCAAGAAGGAGAGGGCGTAGAAACAAGAGGAGAATCATTTTGTCTGAAAACGAAGTTAGAAGGGTCTAATCCCAGGAGAGGGTAGTCCCCACCCATCCCATGAAGGCCAAGAGAGGGAGGAGGAGAATCTGGGGAGATATTCTCAACAGGAAGATTAGAAAGTAGAGAAGGGTTGGATGTCCCTGAAGTCAAACACCAAGCCTATACTGGACTTTCATGATCGACCCCCTTGTGTTCCAACTTTGAGCGATTTGAATGATACCTCGAAGTGAAAACATCGAGTGGGGCAAATCTCCAAGGGAATTTAGATTTAAGGTGTCTCGTATCATGGCACAACAAGCACCGAAAGGGAATTCCCCAGTAATTAAAAAATCTGAACGAGGAAGTCCCCCACAGAATCTCCAAATCCGCCAATAGTCCTCCTACCAAAATCAACTTCAAGCAAAACCCATGCCATTCTTTTGTCGAGCTGGCCAAAATTGCTATCATCCCAGAAGTAGAAAGAACCAATGCAGTTCGCAATGTCAATGATTGCCGCTTCATTCCAAAGTTCTAGAGGCAGCCTAGGCAGGTTAGCCCAAACTAGGTTTTGTCGAGAAATAGCCTTGAAAGGATCAAATCTAACTTTCTACCTTTGTAGAACGAGAAATCCCCTTCCCTTCACCCAAGGGGTTTCCAATATTAGTTCAGTGTCCTCTGGAGAGAGGAAGTGGAAGCATATCCATCCATTATGGAGAATGCTGACCTTCACGCGGTACTTTAGTACAAGCAGCGAGCAATTCTCGACCCAAGCTTTAATCTTATCACCCGTCATCTTCATAATGTGTGTATGGCCTTACGGCCTTAAACAATGCAACAACGAATATCTTCCAAACTGGCGAGCAACCTCATTACCGCAAGGATTTAACACATGGCCACTCACAATCTTGATAATAACCCGTGGCCCTCTGAATTTGATAGCGGCTCTATCTCCGGTGGAAGACTAAGATCTCGGTTTCCTAATGATTAGATTCTTTATAAGCATTCCAGATCCAATCTTGAAGCCTTTCACCTCAGCTAAATCATGTGCAAAAATAATTAACTGGAAAATAAGAGTTTAATTAGGGTGATATCGAGTACCACCAAAGATGGAAAATATCGGCTAGGGTGAAAAATCAAATCTACCGAAGCTACGATAAGGATTGAAGAAATTATGATCTGGTGACAAAAGCCCTCAGCCTAGCAAGATGCACAACTCTAGTACCACTGTAATATCCCAAACATCAAGTTTTTTAACAGATCTAGTACACTGTAGGTGTTCTAATAAAATTGTTACAATAAAAACACCTCACACAAAACAAATATGAGAATGCAACCTCTTAATTATGTAAATAACTAAAAACAAACTTACATGCCCACACAAGATGTACTAAAGCCCGTGCTTGTGGCATGTATGGATGTCCGTCCACTAGACAAGTTACTCCCACAGGGTTTTCGTCGTTGGGATCAAACTAAAACTGGCTTGGCAAAAATTTAATATAATCCCCCCTCAAGAGAACAAGGCATTCATTCCTAAATGCTGGAAAGTATCAAATGGTGAAAATTTCGTGGCGTTATCGCTTTTTCTTCTGGAGCTCAGTAAATTTATGTAGGGAAGATTCATTAAACTTTGCTCCAGCTGCCAACACCTATTGTTACCCTTTTGCTACAAATCTATCTTTCCTGATGTACCAATTGATTTGACATGCAAATATTATCATTTCACGCACTGATGGTCTTTGTTGGATCTTCTTTACACAAACAGGTACGATATATGAAGAGAAATGTGGCGAAGCACGGCTTGAAGCTGCCGGAGATTGCTTTGCAGAAGCAAAATGCTGGCATAACGCTGCCGGTGTATATGCCAGAGCTAATTGTGTGTCCAAATGCCTAGATGCGTGTTTAAAGGGCAAATTATTCATGGTAGGGTTGGAATTTATCGGTGTGTGGAAGAAACGCAACTGTGATACTAACTGTGGAAAATGCCATGGATGTGAATCAGTAGAAGTTGAAACTGACTATCTTAAGAAATGTGCAACGCATTATCATCAGAAAAAAGACACTAAGTCTATGATGAAATTTGTGAAAGCTTTTCCATCACTGGATGTAATCAGATCCTTTCTCTTAAGGAGAGATTACTTTAAAGAACTTCTGAGGATTGAAGAGGCAGCTGGGAACTTTGAAAAGGCAGCAGAAATGGCAGAACTGGAAGGGGATTTGTTACTTGAGGCAGACATGCGTGAAAAAGCAGGACAATATGGGCTAGCCGTCAAATCCATTTTATTTCATGTGCAATTGAACTCCTTTTGGAGAACAGGAAATAGAGGGTGGCCACTACAGGAGTTCCCCGAAAAGAATCAACTCTTAAAGAAAGTAAAAGACATAGCAGCAAAAGATCGAAGCCATGTATATGAATCCCTTCACTATGAAGGGTCAATACTTTCAGATGAGTTATACAGTCTTCCTGAATTAACGGAACATATGATTCATGCAAAGAAAATGAGAAATATCAGACTTCAAATGTTTTGTCTGCGTAAAGTTCTTGATGCACACTTTAACTCAGATTTAAAAAAATTTCAGCTTGCGCAAGGGATGAGTTTATTCAGGATGGAGGATTATTCCAGAATGCTGCTGGAGAATAAAATTTCTCCCGCAACACTGTTCTTTCTTTGGGATGAATGGAAGGATAAATTGTTATCCTCAGTGAGTGCTCTTTCAAAGTATGAAAAACGACGGGACACAGAACAAGATAGTTGCTACTTAGAGTATGCCCTTGAATATTTTGGTGTCAGAAGGGACAAAAATGATAGATTTTGCAATGCATTTAACTGTGAAACTTTCTGGCTTAAGGACATTGATGTCAAATTTCTGCAAAGACGAGGAAATACCACGCAAATCAGCATTCAGAATTTTTCTATGGCTGCAAAGAAGTTCTTCATAATGGACCTCTATTTTGTAGGAAAAAATGTCATTGAAAAATTGGAAAATCTGTATTTTTTATGCATGAAACAAAACCGCATTCTTCCTATCCAGGGAACCCTGTTAATTCAAATGTATCAAGTTTCTGAATCCCTGAAAAATATGGAGCACTTGACTGGACATTCTGGGTTACAGCAGATTGCAAAGTTTGTCAGAGTGGCGAAAGTCTGTAAAGAGCGTTTTTTAGATGTTTTTTTCCCGCTGAAACAACAAGATGAAAATATGAAAGAGTTTATCAGTCTGCGCGAAGACGCAGCAAGTATTTTGATTC
This sequence comes from Pinus taeda, assembly GCA_000404065.3. Classification (NCBI taxonomy): domain Eukaryota; kingdom Viridiplantae; phylum Streptophyta; class Pinopsida; order Pinales; family Pinaceae; genus Pinus; species Pinus taeda. The sequence continues at coordinate 13,552 of APFE030492181.1, read as the reverse complement.
TTCAAGACATCACAAATGACATTGTGCGCAATATGCAAAGGTCCATAACTCTAGGCCAGATTGGAAAATTGCAAGTACTGCTTCCCTTTTTACCAAAGGATTTGGGTATAGAGTATGGAAAGAAAATTCTCGAGTCCCTCAATGACAAACATTACTGGAATGATCAACTACTCTGGCTAGATATGGACACATCTCCGGAAATCAGTTCGTGTAATAGAAGAATGCATCTGGTAAAAAGCTTTGGACAAGCTTTATCTTCTACCTTTAACAACTGGGAGAAGATTGATTATATTTCCCCACAAATATTCCTCATGCTTCTGGAGAAGCTGTTCTTCCTTGCATCTTCATGTAAACAGCTCTTGACAGGCCTGTTTCTGCCAAGATCTTTCTTCATTGAATTCATGACTGGCAAACAAGGAGAATTCTCCCACACCTGGCTGCTTCAATCACAGAGTCAGTTGAGATCTGAAAAAGGATGTGAAAACTTTTATGAGCTGTTGTGTCATATAATTTGTGACCTCTTATCTGATAAACATGGAATGGTTGAATGGATTGAAGCTTCGAAAATTGACAGCAGAAAGTATTTTCCTGAGCTCATATTGCGTTTGATCATTATGCTTTGTTTGATATGCATCAACTCTGCAGGAAACCTAGAAGATTATACTCAATTACCGTGGAAAATCTTTAAAGATGGTCAGATTACAAAGAATTTGCCTTTCCAATTCAGAGAAGGCCTGCTACAGCTTTTGGGAAACGGCTCTTCCAACAAAAAGACATTCTTAATTAATCTTTCTAAAGCAATGAGAGGTATTGACAATCCTTTGGTGATGATTAATTTGAACAAATCTCATGAACCTATTCATAATTATAAAGATATAATAATTCTGCCAGAGGAGAGCCTTGTATCCAAGGAATCTGTCATTCGAGCTGTCTTTCAGGAAAAAAATGTGTATGCTGGGAATGAAAGAAGTGAGGATATTGAAAAGGATTTGTCGTCATCAAATAGTAAAAGTTCCATAATCAATACAGGGCATATTCTTGAATCTACAGCGGCCAAAGAACCACACGATTATAAAAGAAGCGACGATATTGAAAAGGGCTCGTCGTCATCAAATAGTAAAAGTTCCGGAATTAATACAGGGCATATTCTTGAATCTATTGCGGCCAAAGAAACACACGATTATATTACAGATAATAGAAAGTTCCTCATACACAATCGAGAAAAGGAGGGTGTTTGTCTCACATCTATGTCAAATACCGGGGAGGCCGAGGACCAACAAAAAGCTGATTATGTAACAACTGAGATGAAATCCACAAGTGAGAATATCTTGCTTCCTCTGTTTGAAGATGACGAACAATCTTGTAAAGTGAAAGTAAATGGGCAGGATGTACCATGGTTTGTTGTACGGAGGATGAAAAGGTGGCTGTATTTTGCTCGGGAAAAACTTGAAGAGCAAATACGTCTAAAGGATAAATACACCGAGGAAGCCCTAAGAATTTTCCGAGGAATGGAAAATCAGTCTTACATGGACAATTTTGTTTCAAAAGCTTGCCCATTGAAGGTATGGAAAGAACATGGCATTGTTGTATTGTGATTGTTAATCTTTTCTTTCACCAAGCTGTGGACATTATATGTGCTTTAGACACGATTCAGCATAATATATTATACGATAAGTTCAATAGTTGATAATTTCATTTTCTTTTAGGCCATTAAAGTCCCGAATGGAACAAACGTGATATAACAAGTTTCGATAAATTAAAACTTTTATGTCTGTTGCAGGCAGAAGTTGATGAGTACATCGACCTAATAATCACCACAATACCGAAGGTGAACCAGGGACATATTTGCTTCGATCTGGACATTGATATCTTAGAAGAAATGCATGAAACACGAGAGGAATTACAAAAGTTATCTGAGCTTCTCGATCCAAGGTCAGCTAATCATTTTGTTCTTATGCATAAGCTCTATCAGACTAGTTCCTATGCATAAACTCTATCAGACTGAAATTTTCTTAACTGCAATAAACAGGGGAGGCAGAAACCGCATGATTTATAGTAAACTCTTTTGTTTTAGATGATTTGAATTTTGAATTTACAAATTCTAGTATATTTTAGATCTACTATACCTTTGTCTAACTACAAGCTGCAAGCAATCCTGACTGGGCTTCCGAGTCTGGAATGGCTTTTCCTTCTCTGAAGTGTCAATAAATTGCTATTCTAGCAGAATAGCAGATCCATGTCAACTATGGCCATTATTGGTATTTTGGGTCATTCAATGATAGAGAAATAATAAAAAATATTTATGATACACAAAGTTTATGTGGTAAAATCTTAACAATTTGTCAAGGAAACATCCATGGAAAAACAAGTTTTTTTGTTATCAAGAGAAAATTACAATGAGGCTTACATTCCTTCTCAATCTCTTGGGCGTCATAAATGAAATAGGCACTGTTACAATAGTTTTGATAGCTATTATTTGCTTTCTCAACCAACACCGTTAGAATAACCATAGTAACATTTAAGGTAAATTCAATTTTTACATTTCCTTTTAATGGAACTGTTGTCATACTTTAGCAATCTCCACCTTGACAACAATTTCCTAATACCTTTCCCTTGCCAAAGTCCTTTCATCACCTCTTCTATAAGCCAAGAGAAGTCAAACAACACCACAATTTCTCCAACAACATCAATTTCATATGCATGTCTACATAGTTTTCTTGAGTGTAGACCATTTTAAGATCTAGCGTACCTCCATCAATGACTTGTGTTACAAAATGGCATTTTATGTCAATATGGATAGTCATACTATGATAAGCTAGATTTGTAGCCAAATGTATAGCACTTTGACTATCATAGAATACAGTTACATTGTTATGCATTCTTTCAAATTCACCTAAAAGACCCTTCAACCAAATTTTCTCTTTGCAAGCATGTGAGACAGCAATATACTCTGCCATCGTGATGGATAATGTTGATTTTCTTAGTGCAATTAGAGTTAGCATGATATTTCTAAAATTCTAATAATTACTTTTGATGTAGATCTTCTTTTAACTTATTTCATTCTATCATTCAACAATTATACTTAAGAAATTCAACCAGAAAGAATAGTGGAAGAGTAGTGATCACAACACACAAAATAAGACAAGGTTCACCCTTGGAAAACCCACAAAGGGGAAAAACCCAACATCCTTTTTCAGTAGAGAACTTCTTCTTGTTCAACAAAAGACACACCTAGACCTATGGTCAAACTTGGACTTCTCCTCCAAGTCAAGTCACCCAATCTGATCTGCACTTTGCTCTACCTATTTGACTCGGAATTTTGGCCCTCCCTCCCGCAATAGGCAGTTGCCCTAGAATTTCAGCCCTGCAATAGTTTCCTCTACAACTAAAAAATTTCACCCCAGCGACAGTTTCCCCAAAAAAATGTGAACCAGAGAGAGAGAGACTAATCCACACATGCGAGTTGCAAGAGAGAGAAAAAAGATATATTTCGGCCTCCATCTTCGTCCTTCACTTGCTTGCCTAGAAACTGTCATGTGTGGGAGAATGTGAATGCCCAAATGGAGGAGCTCAAGCTTCCTTTATATAATAGTCTATCTTGGGTGAATGGATGTGTCTCTTGGCCAAGGTCGACTTGACTTGGAGGGAAGCCGACTTGTCACTTTTGGAGCCAAAATTTACACTTCAAAATTCAAATTTTCATCTTTAAAAAGTTGCAATGGGACATTAACTCAAAATAAATTTTCCTTTGACTCTAGCATTTATAAATATGATTTAACAATGATAAATACAATTATGTCAAGTGACCAAATGTACATTATGAAGATCAACCATAGTTACAAATTCAATACTCCCTCTTAACTAGGGAGGTATTCATAAGCACTATCATAGGTGTTCTCAAATTGAACAAATTTCTCTAAAGAAAAGGTTATCCATTATTACCAGCATCATCATCTATCATCAACGTCTACTAGTGGCCATATCTGAGGCAATCCCAAACTCATGGCAATGTCATCAACATATAAGGACTCACTCCTCTAGAGTGATCGGTCCTCAAATCCCATGGCCTCTACCTAGGCCAAAATGCTGAGATCCTCAACTAATAAGCACTCACTTACCCTTCCTGGTTAGCACTTTCGGCCAAGACCTCACTCAACCCCTTCTTGTTTGGTGATCATGTCTAGATACTTAAAGGACCTTACTCCACCCTACCCGATGTGTGATCAAGGTCCGAGACCTCACTCCACCCTTCCCGGTGTGTGATCAAGGTCGAGATGCTAAAGGACGCACTTTGCCATGCCTGGTGTGTGATCAAGGTCCAGATGCTGAAGGACCACACTCTGTCATGCCTGGTGTGTGATTAGGGTTCAGGACCTCACTCCATTAGTCCTAGTGTGTGATAAGGGTCCTCCTCCAAGGGACACTCACTCAAGACTGTCTCTTGAGTCCTCTGGTTCTCTTGCATCCATTCTCCCTTTCAGGAGAATGTCTATCTATGTTGCATACATGTCAGCACTCCCTCTCAACGAGAGGGGTAAGCTCTCAAGCCCCAACTTGTCTCTCGACAACAACTTCACTAGAACATCAGCTGTCTTCTCATCGATGGAGATGTACTCGAGCCTTATTGCTCTCCTCTGCACCATGTCATGGATGTAGTGGTACTTGATCTCAATATGTTTCCACTTGCCATGGAACACATGATTCTTTGAAAGATTCACACTGCTTTGATTATCGCAGTATATCACCGTCAGTTCCAACTCTTGACAAAACAATCCTGTAAACAATTTCTTGAGCCATACTATTTCGGTACAAACTTCCTTCGCTGTGATGTACTCTACTTTAGCAGTGTTGAGTGTAATCAACCTTTACTTCCTACTCATCCACGATGTCATAGCGGATCCCAAACTGAAGCATACTCCCGAGGTACTCTTCCTATCTTCAACACTTCCTGCACAATCAACATTTATATATCCCTGAAGTTGTACATCTTGTTTGCAACAAATCTCAAGCCACAATTCACTATACAATGAAAATATCTCAAAATGCACTTTGTTGCAACCCAATGCTCATGTCTTGGGTCAACCTGAAACTGGCTCAAAGTGTTCATAGCAAAGCATATTTTCGGCCTAGTGTTAACCAAATACATCAACAAGCCAATCAACCTTCAATACATAGATGGGTCTACTAATTACGAGTCATAGCCTCTTAACTTCTTCAAGTTGGTTACCATGGGAGTCGCCATGGATTTGCAATACATCATACCAAATCTCTGAAGAATCTCTAACACATATTTTCCTTGACCAAGGAAGGGTTCACCAAGTTTCTGCCATAATTCTAATCCCCGGTAATAATGCATCAACCGAAGATACTTCATATCGGACTCAAAATCCAATTGCTTCATCCATTCAATAATAAGAGACTCAACACCTTTCAGAAACAATTTATCAACAAATAATAATAAGATCATAGGGTAGGGAAAATTTCAAGGATAAAAATTTAACTAAAAGTTTATAACTTTGGCAAATCTTACTAGTCACTAATATGTAGACTATAAAATGTTTGGTAATAAGTTTATAAAAGCATTCAAAATTCTAATCATTTTATATCTATCTCTATAAAATTTCGAAAATTTTTAAGGTAAAATAATTTCATACGATTAAATTTGGGTGAATCATTTTTAGAAAAAAAGAAAATTGGCGAGTATCTTTTCTAGAAAAAACATGGAATATTAGCCCCCTTGCGAATATTAGCCCCTAAAATTTTACCTACAGAAGTGCATTCTTCACAATCTTAAAGTAAAAGTTTGGATCAACTTCACTCTTGGTAAATCCCAATCTCATCAGTAGTTGTCGATACGAGCATACCAAGCTCTTGGAGCTTGCTTGAGTCCATACAATGCCTTCTTCAACCTACAAATATGAGATTCCTTTCCAAATACCTCAAAGCCTTGAGCTTTCTCTATGTACACCTCTTTCTAAATCACACCATTCAGGAAAGCAGTCTTCACATCCATCTAGTGTAATTTCCATCCCAATAAAACAACAAGAGAAATGGTGGATCTTATAGAGATGTACCTAACAACTTGAGCAAAAGTTTCATCTTAGTCTTATTCCTCTTTCTAGGAGAACCCTCTAGCCACGAATTGCACTTTTTATTTGTCAATACTACCATCTGCAACACGCTTAATCTTTTATATCAACTTGGAAGTCACCGTTGACTTCCCTTTAGGCCTTGGCACAATTTCACATGCATCATTCTTCATAATCGACCGCTACTCTTCATCTATCGCTTCCTTCCATACCTGTTGGTTAGTTGCTTCTTCATATGTGGAAAGTTCTTTCTCAATGAGTTTTTTCATGAGAGCTACATAGCTTGAGAACCTCTTAGGTTTCTTCACCTCTCTAGATGTGCCATCAAGCGCTGCATGTACTTCTGGCTCTTCTAATGTGGATCTAAGCCATGTTAGTCTCTTCTTGATCCCTAGAACTATGACTGGTTCTACTAGTTCTTGAGGCCCTTCTGGCCTTCCAGTACATTATGTAGAACTCGAATGCTCCTCCCCTGAGACCTTTTGTGTTACTTCATCCAAGGAACCTACAAAGACTTTCTTAGACTTCTAATATGCCACTTTCTCATCGAAGGTGACATCTCAGCTGACGCCAATCCATTGCTACTCTGGAATGTATACTTTGTAAGTCTTCAATGATTCGTTATATTCAACAAATATGCCTTTCTTTCCTACAGACTCAAGCTTGTTCCTCTTATCCTTAGGAACAAGATTCCTTCCACTACTCTTCATCTATCGCCTCCTTCCATACGTATTGGTTAGTTGCTTCTTCATATGTGGAAAGTTCTTTATCAATGAGTTTTTCATGAGAGATACATAGCTTGAGAACCTCTTAGGTTTCTTCACCTCTCTAGATGTGCCATCAAGAGCTGCATGTACTTCTGGCTCTTCTAATGTGGATCTAAACCATGTTAGTCTCTTCTTGATCCCTAGAACTGTGACTGGTTCTGCTAGTTCTTAAGGCCATTTTGGCCTTCCAGTACATTATGTAGAACTCAAATGCTCCTCCCTTGAGACCTCTTGTGTTACTTCATCCAAGGAACCTACAAAGACTTTCTTAAACTTCCAATATGCCACTTTCTCATCAAAGGTGACATCTCAGCTGACGCCAATCCATTGCTACTCTGGAATGTATACTTTGTAAGTCTTCAATGATTCATTGTATTCAACAAATATGCCTTTCTTTCCTAAGGACTCAAGCTTGTTCCTCTTATCCTTAGGAACATGAATATATTCAAGGAAACTAAATATCCTCATGTGACCAACCTCTATATTCCTTTTAGATAAAGCTTCTTCACGAGTCATACCTTCCAGAACTCTATGAGGACTTCTATTTTGAATGTACACAGTTTTTGTGATCCCTCTCCCCATAAGAACAATGGCAAGTCCAAATCATTCATCATGGCCTTAACAAATTCTTCAATGGACATGTTCTTTCATTCTGCTACACCATTTTGTTTTGGATGATAAGGGACACTTACCTCCCTCTTAATATCATCATGCTTGCGGAAAGCAACAAGCTCCTTCAAGGTGTGTTCTCCTCCATTGTCAGATCTTAGTATCTTGATCATTTTTCTGTTAAGTTTTCTACTTCAACTTTGAATTCCTGGAACTTGTCAAATACCTCATCCTTAATCTTCGAGAGATATATCCATGTCTTACAGGGGAAGTCATCAGTAAATGTCACAGTACAATGAACCACCAAGTGATTTTATCGGAATCAAACCACATACATCATAATGAATCAAGGCCAAAGCTTCCTTAGATCTATTGTCACTATTTGGGAATGATTTCTTAATTCTCTTCCCAAGAGCACAACCTTTCCATACACCATCGTTCTTTAACTGTAGTTCAAGAACCCCAGACACTATTTGACTTAACTCGGGAAATGCTCTAAAATGACGATGTCCATACCTTTTGTGCCATAACTCACTTGGATTTATCTCATCATGTACTAGTGTTTGATCTGGTTGACTCACAAGTCTATACAACCTTCCGTCATGAATCTCATTAACCCTAGCATCATTTATACTAGAGCCCTTGGACCAAACAAGTACTTTTCCATTTTCCATCCACAAAAGCAACTATATCTCCTTTATCTTCTAAACAAGAAGCAAAGACAAGATTATTTCTCAAATCTAATACAAAAAGAACATTGTAGAAATGTACATTGTTACCAGATTCTAGCTCTATGGATGCCTTTCCAACTCCTTTAATTGCATAGTTGTTATTGTCTCCCAGTTCAACCCTTCGAGACAACTTCCTTTTTTTGTGCTTGAAAGATTTCAATGCTCTCTAGTCATGTGTCGTAATGCTCCACTATGTGCTAGCCACATGCCATCATCATCTACAAAGGAACCTGTCAAAGAAGAATAGTAAAAGAAATCCTTTCCACCTTTAACCTTCTTTGTTTTTTTTCTTCAACATTTGTTGCGGAAGCGTGTTGCTTCCCTTTTCTCTTCTTTTTATTAGCCATATTAGGACAATATCTCTTGAATTGTCCATATTGTTGACATCCATAACATTGGATATTTAATAAGTCTTTATTCTTTTAGACAAAGAAAATCCCTTTCTTGACTTGTTTTGTTGAGGTCCAAGCTTCTTCTTTCATTTGTTCTTGAAATGAGTTACAAGGGTTTAAATTTCCTCATCTTGATGATCTCTAGTCATCAATCTTGCTTCTGCTTGAGCACATGATGTCCATAATTGTTCAAATGTAGGAGATTCCTTCCAACTGCTTATTTTTGTTGCAAAATCATCCCATGATCTAGGAAGACCATTGAGTGTTGTAATCACTAGCTCTTGATTAGGAATGGATTTTCTAATTGATTGAATCTAATATCTTATTTGAGAAATCCTTGCGAAGCAAGAAGCCATAATGTCGTCATTAGTCATCCTTGTATTCCGAATTTCATTTTTCAAGCTCATTGATTGACCAACATTCTTGATAGTGTAAATATTCATTAGGGAATCATACATCTTTGAAATGCATCAGAGGAAATTTCAGCCTAAAAGTGGCCTCCTAAGGAAAAATAATAAAATAATAGTTAAAATAATGAAATACGAGTTATGAATATTTGAGGAAAAAGTAAAGTACTATTTTTTTATTATATTTTTAGCTTATCTCCTTATATGTTTACTCAAATTTCAAATGTAGACACTTGTTGGAATTATGCATACTTCTGAGAAAGCCCACATTAATAAAAATTGAAGATACATTAAAAAAATGTGTTTAACATGATTTTTTAATGTATCTTCAATTTTTATCAATGTGGGTTTTCTCAGAAGTAACATAATGGGTATTTTTTGGACGTGGAATTTAATTTTTCATTTTACGAGCGTCTACGCTTGAAATTTGAGTAAACCTATAAGGAAATAAGCCAAAAATACAATTAAAAAAATAGTTATTTTTATTTTCCTTCCAAAATATTTACATGTACCTATTTTTAGATTTAAATGATTTTGATTGGTTTACATATTATGTATATGAAAATTCCATAGATACTTTTAGGCTGAAATTTCCTCTAATGTCAAGTTTTGCAATGTAGGGAACTAAGTGATCCCTAATGGAGTCCACTATAATGCTCATAGCATTGTTGTCATCCTCCTTGAACTTTGCTTTTCCTGCATCATCTTCTAGTTCAACAACATTTCCTTTCAAAATGTCCAAAACCTTGTTCTTGGCAAGAAGAATATCTATTCTATATTCCCAAGCTTTGAAATTAGATGATTCCTCTATCTTGTTTTCAAATCCCATGGAGGAAGCCATAGAAACCAATCTACGAGAAGGACTTGAATAAACAAATCTCTAGGGTTTTTTCAAGGTGATCTCAATGTTCCCTTCTTTCTTCTCCAAAGCTCTGATACCATGTTGATTTTCTTAGTGCAATTAAGGTTAGCATAATATTTCTGAAATTCTAATAATTAAATTTTATGTAGATCTTCTTTTAACTTGTTTCAATATATCATTAAGAAATTATACTTCAGAAATATGACCATAAAGAATAGTGGAATAGTAGAGATCACAACACACAAAAGAAGACATGATTTACCCTGGGAAAACTCACAAAGGGGAAAAACCCAACAACATTTTTCAATAGAGAAATTATTTTTGTTCAATGAGAAAAACACTTATATCTATGGTCAAACCTGGGCTTCTCCTCCAAGTCAAGTCACCCAATCTAATCCTACACTTTTCTCTGCCTATCTAACCCAGAATTTCAACCTTTCTGCAATAGCCAGTTGCCTAAGAAATTTTGGTCCTGCAACAATTTCCCCAATAACCCAAAGATTTTGTTCCCTTGCAATAGTGGCCCCAAAAAAACGTGAACCACAAAGACAGTGGCCCCAAAAAAATGTTAACCACAAAGAGAGAGAGAGAGAGAGAGAGACTAATCCACACATGCAATTTGCAAGAGAAAGAGAAAAGAGATATTTCAGCCTCTTTCATCCTTCTTGTCCTTCGCTTACTTGCCCATAAATTGTCTTGCGTGAGAGAATGTGAATGTCCAAATGGAGGAGGTTGATCTTCCTTTATATAGTAGTCTATCTTCAGTGAATGGAAGTGTCTCTTGGCCATGGCCGACTTGACTTGGAGGGAAGTCGACTTGTCACTTTTGGAGCCAAAGTTTACATTTCAAAAATTCAAATTTTCATCTTTAACTTGAGATAAATTTTCCTTTGACTCAATTATTTATAAATATGCTTTACAATGATAAATACAATTACATCAAGTGACTAAATGTAAATTATGAAGGTCGACCATAGTTACAAATTCAACATATAAAGCATTTATTTCTTGTAGTTTTGACATTCAACTAATATCTTTCCCTGCAAGAGTAGAGACATAAACAAAAGTAGATCTCCTTTTGTCCAAATCACCTGCAAAATATGAATCAACATGGCCATAGACATAATTATTATAACCATTAAAGTTGATCCAATAATCATTAATGCCTCTAAGATATCAAAGCGCCCATTTCACAACATTCCAATGTTCTTTTCCCATATGTTCCATGTACTCGTTGACAACACCCGTTGTATGTGAAAAATCCAGTCTTGTACATACCATCACCTACATCAGAGTTCCCGATGCATTAGCCTAAGTTATACGAGACATATAATCCTTTTCTTCCCTACTACTCAGACATAAGCCTAAAGAAATCCTTAAATGTGAAGCCAAAGGGATATTAACAAGTTTCATATTTTTCATTCCAAATTTCACAAGTACTTTCCTACTAAGTTGTGGAAAACACCATCCCTCACCCTTTGAAACGATGTTCACCTTTTCCAATATGGAAACTCGTATGATCCGACCTAGAAACGGTTTGCATACGATCTGTCCCATTTTAAATTTTTGGAAATGATGAAGTTTCGATTGGATACAGATCTGAGCAAATTTAAAACCAAATAAAGAAAATTTGCTCCACCATTTTCTCCAGATAGAATGAAATGTTTTAGACGATTTAAAGAGTATATTTAAAACCAAATAAAGAAAATAAATTTTCCTGTCGATCATCTGAACAAAACCAAGCTCCCTGATTATATGCAAGGAATCTTTAAGCACGCCCCCTTAGTCCTGCAATGTTCGGAGAACCATTGACCGAATCTCATGCTACCCTTCGTGAACAGAAGACCATGTTTTCGAGGTGTCTCCACCATTGAAATTGTCAAGTCATTTTAAGGAAATACGTTTCTAACAGTGTTGCTGCGATGAACCGGATATGATTTCTTTTTGTAGATATAACCAGTCTCGATTTCTTTACTGCATTTTTTTTTTATTGGTTGCCAAACAATTCGACCACTTTTGAAAGATGCGATGGTATTTGTTTATTCATCAATTATTAATTATAGTCGATTAAATTCATTGACAATTACGCAGTCAAGCACTTGTCAAAGTGTCCGGATTGTTACCTATTTTATTTATTAATTAGAATTGAATTAAAATTACAAAACCATATTCAAAATTAGGCGTTGTGGTTGCATTTAACATTCTACAATACTATTCCTGTACGTTGTTTCATTTTATAATGGCATTGCTGCGCTTGGCTTTAAGAATCGTTCAGAGTATTTTGGTTTAAGACTTCCATGAATGCGGGTTGTTGATTTTACATGTATTCTCCAGTTATTAAACTCCATTGCAGGATTGTTGTATTGCTGATTTTACTCTTCTATGACTTGTAACGTGCCTATTGAAATAGTCTAAGTATGATATACTCTGAAGTTGTGAAATGCACTAATCCCATATGTGCAGGCATCAGAAGCACGAAGATTGTGACATTGAATGGCTTACCAATCATGCCATAGAGCGCACCTCCCTGAAGTTGCTGGAAAGCAAGGAGAGGCTGAAACGTGTGTTTGATTTGATTGTAAATGACAGCCAGAAAGAGAAAGCTGTTGTTGACAGCACCGTCCAAATCACTGAATCAAAAAGCAAGCAAAAGAAAAAGCAGAGGCCGGGGGGACACAAGAAGAAGAAGAGAGTGTAAGTTGGAAGATATGACTTTATATTGTAGTTACACAGTTGATTGACAGAAGATGCTTTGTAACTACAGAATTAAAGAGAAATCTTGATTCTTATAGACACTTCATGTACTGATTATATTAGTTCTGGCTGCAACGTATCATCAGTTTCTTTTAATCTTTTGATTTTCTCCTCTCAATGTGTGGAAACTTCATTACCATTGAGATGGCAGAATACTCTTGTAGAAAACAAAGTACATATTTCTTACCAGGATATTTCCATGGATCAAAATGACAAATCAGTAAGATTCTTCTGATTTTAATAGCTCATTAAAAGTTTTGCAAACATGGGAAATTTTTTAAGACACAGTAAAATGCATTCCTATAATTGCACATCTTTGGTAAAAGGATTTAATACACAAGCACCATTGAGAAAACAGAGAATATTAGTCCAAATTATACTTTGTATTGCATTTATTCATTAAAGAAGTAACTTGACTAGAGGTTGATCTTCTCAATGCGGACCAGCACTTTGTAGGTAATAACAGATAGAGCGACAATGAACTCTCTCTTTGGACGAATTAATACACCAGAACCATTCAAAAAATGCAGAATGTGAATGCAGAATTTTTGTCCAAACCTTATCTTGTATTTCATTTAAACATTAAAAAGTATAACTCCACTAAAGGTTGATCTTGTCAACGGGGGCCTCCACTTATGTAGTGATTTATAAGCTAGAACAACAATAATATGTATATCCTTTGGATTTTAATACACAAGCATCATTGTAAAAACAAGAAATTTGGTCCAAAGCTTATCTTGTATTCCTTTTAAACAATAGGGAGGTTGATGTTGTCAATGGGGACCTGCACTTTGTAAGGAATTAACAGGTAAAACAACTTTGTCTCTCTTAGCATGTATCTCTTTGTGTGCCTTAAATTTTAGCCCAAAGCTTATCTTGTATGCCATTTAAACATAAAAAATAACCCTTCTAAAGGTTGATCTTGTAAATGGGGATCAGCA